>CAUYRT010082887.1:0-40843 GCA_963574885.1 Lepilemur ruficaudatus | reverse complement strand
TTGCAATGGTGAATTGTGCTGCTATAAACATTCAAGTGCAGGTGTCTTTTTTATAGAGTGTCTTTTGTTCTTTTGGGTAGATGCCCAGTAATGGGATTGCTGGATCAAATGGTAGATCTACTTGTATCGCTTTAAGGTATCTCTATATTACTTTCCACAGAGGTTGAACTAGTTTGCAGTCCCACCAGTAATGTAGGAGTGTTCCTATCTCTCCACATCCCTACCAACATTTATTGTTTGGGGAATTTTTAATAAAGGCCATTCTCGTTGGAGATAAGTGATACCTTATTGTGGTTTTTGATTTGCATTTCCCTGATGATTAGAGATGTTGAGCATTTTTTCATGTTTGTTGGCTATTGTTCTGTCTTCTTTTGGAAAGTCTCTGTTCATGTCCTTTGCCCACTTTTTGATAGGGTTGTTTTATTTTTTCTTGCTGATTTTTCTGAGTTCTAAATAGATTCGAATTATCAGCCCTTTATTGGATGTGTAGGTTGTTAAAATTTCTCCCATTCTATAGGTTGTCTGTTTTCGTGACAATTTCTTTGGCTGTGCACAAGCTTTTTAATTTGATCAAGTCCCATTTATTTATTTTTACTGATGCTGTGATTGCCTTTGGGGTCTTCTTCATAAATTCTTTGCCTAGGCCAGTGTCTAGAAGAATATTTCTAATGTTTTCCTCCAGAATTCTAATAGTTTCATACCTAAGGTTCAAGTCTGTTACCCAGCATGAGTTGATTTTTGTGAGAGGTGAAAGGTGTGGATCCTGCTTCAGACTTCTACATGTGGCTATCCAGTTTTCCCAGCACCACTTATTGAATAAGAATTCTTTTCCCCAGTATATATTTTTGTTGCCTTTGTCAAAGATTAGATGGCTATAGAGGATAGTTTTATATCTGGGTTCTCTGTTCTGTACCACTGGTCAATGTCCCTGTTCTTGTGCCAATGCCAAGCTGTTTTAATTACTGTAGCCTGGGAGTATAGTTTGAAGTCTGGTAAATTGATACCTTCCATTTTGTTTTTATTGCCTAGGATTGCTTTTTGCTACATGGGGTCTCCCCTGGTTCTATAAGAAGTGTAAAATTATTATTTCTATACCTGTGAAAAATGATGATGGTATTTTAATAGGGATTGCATTGACTCTGTAGGTCACTTTGGGTAGTATAGACATTTTAACAATGTTGATTCTTCCAACCGATGAACATGGTATGGTCTTCCACCTGTTTACGTCCTCTGCTACTTCCTTTCACAATGTTTCATAGTTCTCCCTGTAGAGGTCTTTTACCTCCTTAGTTAAATATATTTCTAGGTACTTTATTTTCATTGTTGCTACTTTGAAGAGAATTGAGTCTTTGATTTGGTTCTCAGTTTCACTGTTATTGACATATATGAATGCCTCTTGTTTGTGTGTATTGATTTTGTATCCTGAGACTTTACTGAATTCATTTATCAATTGAAGGAGTCCCTTGGTTGAATCTTTGGGGTTTTCTAGATATAATATCATATCATCAGCAAAGAGTGAGAGTTTGATCTCTTCTGCCCCCATTTGGATGCCCTTAATTCTGCTCTCCTATCTGACTGCTATAGCAAAGACTTCCAGCACTATGTTGAATAGAAGTGGAGATAGTGGGCAACCTTGCCTGGTTCTAGTTCTCAGTGGGAATGCTTTCAATTTTTTCCCATTCAGTATGATGTTGGATGAGGGTTTGTCATATATGGCTTGTATCATTTTTAAATAAGCCCCATCTATGCTTATTTTGTTAAGCGCTCTTGTCATAAAAATCAAAAAGTTCACAAATAGACAACCTAATGAATCGACTCAAAGAGCTGGAAAAAGAAGAACAGGCGGACCTCAAACCCAGCAGAAGAAGTGAAATCAACAAGATCAAATGAGAACTAAATGAAATTGACAACCACGAAACTATACGGAAGATCAATAAAACAAAAAGTTGGTTCTTTGAAAAAATAAACAAAATTGACATGCCTTTGGCTAGACTAAGGAAAAGCAGAAAAGAAAAATCTCTAATAAGCTCCATCAGGAAAAATAAAGGAGAAATTACATCTGATGACATGGAGATACAAGATATAATTTATGAATACTACAAAAATGTTTATGTACAGAAACTAGAAAATGAGGAGGAAATGGAAAAATTCTTAGAAACACACAGCCTCCCTAGGCTCAAGCAGGAAGAAACAGAATTCCTGAACAGACCAATATCAAGTACTGAAATTGAAACAGCAAGAAAAAAATCTTCCTAAAAAGAAAAGTCCCAGACCAGATGGTTTCACACCCGAATTTTAGCACACCTACAAAGAAGAATTGGTGCCTATCTTGCAGAAATTATTCCACAACATCGAGAAGTATGGAATCCTTTCCAACACTTTTTAAGAAGCCAACATAACCCTGATGCCAAAACTGGAAAAAGATGCAACAAAAAAACTACAAACCAATATCTCTTATGAATATAGATGCAAAAATTCTCAACAAAATCCTAGCTAACCAAATCCAGGTGCTTATCAAGAAAATAATCCATCACAACCAAGTGGGCTTCATTCCAGGGATGTAGGGATGATTCAACATATGCAAAACTATAAATGTAATTCACCACATAACTGGAAGCCAAAACAAAGACCGTATGATTCTCTGAATAGATGCAGAAAAAGCATTTGATGTCTTTTTTTAACCATTGTTGATTTAAAGTCTATTTGATATGAGAATAGCTACTCCTACTCACTTTGAGTTTGCATTCATATCGAATATTTTTTTCCTTCCCTTTACTTTGAGTCTGTGAGTATTCTAGCAAGTTAGATAGGTTTCCTGGAGACAGCAAATACTTCAGATGTTTTTTCATCCATTCAGCATGTCTATATCTTTTAAAAGAAGCATTAAGACTTATATATTCAATGTTAGTATCGATATGTGACATACTGTTCTGTTCATCATGTTGAATATCTATTTGCTTTGTTTTCTCCCTTCTGCTACTGTTGTATAAGAGTTGTGAGCTCTAACTTTTGGGTGTTTTTGTATTGGTGGATATTGGCTGTCCCTTTCCATGTATAGACTACTTTTAAGCATTTCCTGTAGGACAGGTATACTGGTGACAAATTCTCTTAGTGTTTGCTTATAAGGGAAATAGTTCATTGATCCTTCATTTATGAAACTTAGTTTTTCAGGATACAAAATTCTTGCCTGGAATTTGTTCTGTTTAAGAAGACTAAAACTGCAACCTCAATCTCTTTTGGCTTGAAAGGTTTCTGCTGAGAAGTCTGCTGTTAGTTTGATGGGTTTTCCTTTGTAAGTAACTATGAGGATATTAAGCATCAAATGTCCAATTTCCTTAAGTACTAAGTTTGACAGTTGGTATCTCTGACATTTCACTGATACTTCTTGTTTTACTTTTATCATGAAGGTACATCCTCATTCTTTCAAACACACAGCTGGGCTTGTGATTATCTTACTTTTTTTCTTAAGAGCAATTTTTGTGAAACCATGGATAAGTCAAAATTCATATTATTTTTGAATAGGAGTTCCATTATGGAATCAGTGCAGGGAAGACAGCTCAAAATATTAAAAAAGTGTTTGGGAAGGATGTGGCTAATGAATGCACAGTTGTGTCGATGATTTAAGAAGTTACATTATGGCGATCTTAATCTTGAACATGAGCCACCTGGGCAACCTGAGACCAAGGAGGATAATGATGAGCTGAAATCTGCAGTGGAAGCGAATCCATCTCAACCTATGTGTGAATTAGCAGCAAGGTTTGACTTCACTATTCCAACAATATCGGACCATTTGAAACAAATTGGCAAGGTAAAGAAGCTGCATAGATGGGTTCTGCATAAAGTAAATGAACATCAGAAGAGAATTTGTCTCAAAGCTTGACTTTGTTGTCAAATTTTACAGGTGAACCATTTCTACACCATATTGCTACACTTGTGGAAAAATGGATTCTTTTTGATAACCGAAAGCACTTGGCACAATGGTTGGATAAAGGCGAAGTGCCAAAACATAGTCCAAAACTGAATATTCATCAAGAAAAGCTAATAGTGTCTGTTTGGTGGTCTAGTTCTGGTATTATCCACTACAGCATCATGAACCCTAGTCTACCAACCAATTACAGCTGATGTCTACTGCAACCATTGGACAAAATAATGAGGATGCTGGTGATTAAGCAGCTGAGATTGGTCAATAGAGACAGGCCAATCCTCCCGCAAGATAATCCTCGATCACATGTCACACAAACAATGCTGCTGAAACTATAGAAGCTGGAGTTGGAAACTCTCTGTCATCTACCATATTCACCAGACCTTGCACTAACTGACCATCACTTCTTCCAAGCTTTAGACCACTTCTTGCAAGGAAAAATATTGAATTCTCAACAAGCTGTGGAAAATACCTTTCATCACTTCATAACCACTAGCTCTCCCGGATTCTTTGCTGCTGGCATAAACAAGCTACCGTTAAGATGGAAAAACTATATCAATAGTTTAGGCGCGTACTTTGATTAATGTACTGCTGCTTCTTTGAGATACAATAAACCACTTATGATTCAAAATCAGACATTTCATAATTGTTTTCATCTCACAGTTTGTGGGATTTTTTCTTTCACTTTGACTTTGTTTAGGCTGATGACTATATGTCTTGGTGATGCTTTACGTGCTATGAAACTTCCAGGTGTTCAATGACCATATTGTATGTAGATATCTAAAACTTACAGCGATACTAGGGAAGTTTTCCTCCATTATTCTATCAAATAAGTTTTTCATGCTTATTACTTCTTGTTCTTCTCCCTCAGGGATACCTATAATTCTTATCTTTGTTCCTTTTGCAGAGTCTCATATTTCTCACAACAATTGTTCATTTTTCCTTATTTTCTTTTCTACACTTTTTACTTACTGGGTAACTTCGAGATGCTTTTCTTCAATCTCTGATATTCTTTCATCTGCTTGATCTAGTCTATTGCTCAAGTTTTCTGTTCTATTTTGAAATTACCTGATTGATGCTTTCCTTTCTTTGAGTTCTGTTATCTCTTTTCTAATGTTACCTGTTTAGTGAATTTTTTGTTCATGTCCTGAATTATTGTTAGTCTTTTTTGACTTCTTTAAGATGGTTTTCCACCATCCCTTCAATTCCATTCATCTTACTAGCCATCCATAGTCTGTATTCCATATCTATCATTTTAATATTTTCCTTTTGGTTAGAGTTCATTGCTGGAGAGCTATTGTGATCTTTTCGAGGCACTGACACAGCCTGTTTTCTCATGTTGCTAGAGTTTTTATGCTGGTTTCTTCTCATCTGGGGCCTATTCTCTCAGCTTGAAACAGATAACAGATAGTGGATTCCTGTTCTCCTCTGCTGGGACCTCTGTTGCTTGGTGAAGATAGGAATGGGTCCCTGGATGGTTTGTTTAAGTTCTACTCCAGAAGGCTGACCAGACAGGAGAGAGGTGGATGCACGGTGAGCCTTTAACACTGTTGCTCTGCTGTGTCTCCCCAGTTTGCTGTGTTTGTCAATGGACAACTGTGGCAGGGCTGGCCCCTGGTGCTAGGTGTGCATGTGAGGTGGTGCTAGCTGGTAGGAAGCAGCGTGCATGCAGGATGGAGGAAGTTTGCAGGGCACAGCACCCACACAGGCAGGCCTGGGTGGCCAAGGTGCCAGCGGCATGAGTGGGGTGAGGTCAATGCAAGGTGAGGCACAGGGTATAGCAGGTATGCAGAGCATGGAGGCACTGCAGGCCCATGGAGAATGGGGCAGAGCAGGACCCTGGTATAGAATGCTCCAGCAGGTCACAGTTCACTGTGCAGGACAGAGTATTGATCCTGGACAGAGTGGAGTCATGAAGCAGGGTGCCTACATGCAATGGAACAGGTCCACAATGCATAACACTCATACCTATGGGTGGAGTGGCTGTGGGGCAGGGAGTGCAGGTGGTGCTTGGCACATGCAGAGTGCTTGAGGATGGTGCAGGTCTGTGGTAAGCAGTCCACCAAGATCCAAGGGCCCCAGCTTCACTGGCTTTCATCCTGCTTGGGGCCTTTCAGACAGCAGCATCAATAGTGGTCCAGGTGCTCTGGCAGTGGGCACTGAGGGCTACAGTCATGTGCTCCACCCAGGTCTCACAAGAAGTACAACTGAGTGAGATCATAAAGGTCACAGCAGCAAGCACAGGGCCACTGGTCATCTGCTCTGCCTAGGGCCCCAGGACATGGTGGCACTCGGGGTGCACATTACCTGCCCACGGGACACATGTGAGTGGCAGGATTCCCCAATCCTTCCCCACCTGGCAGGAACAAGCGGGAGGCAGCAGTCACAGATCTGATCCCTAAGCAAAAGTAGCTTTCAGGAATTGGGATGTTACAATGGCATCAGCTGCAGCACCCAAGGCTTGCAAGCAAGCCATGCTTTCTCCCCTGAGAAGTGTAGCTGCACAGCCTCCAGTCAGGTTTTCTTATTACTCCAGAGGTCTGCTACAGTGAAGAGGCCCTCCTGCCACTCCAGCTGCAGTATTCTAGAGGAATTATGGAGCTCAGGATTTTCTCCTCTGTTCCATTCCCATGTGTGAGCACCTTCCCTAATTACCTCCAGTCCTGCAAAAGCAGCTCATCCCACTTCTATCTTGTTTACTTCACTCCGACCTCCTCTTTGTGGATTCAAACTCATCTCACTCCGACAAATGACCCAAAGGTGTGTATCTATTAGCCACTGTTTATCCTCTCCTTGAGCATAGTGCTGTGTACGCTGCTTCTAGTTTGCCACCTGGACTGTCTTCTTTCTCAAAACTTCTTAAAAGGCTCCAAGATTTTAATTTATACAGAATTTAGGTCAGAGATTATTAACTAAAGGAATATGCATCAGAATAAGCTGGAGAGTTCCTTAAAATCCTTGCCTCTGGACTTTCAGATTTATAAACTCTTGAGTAGAGTCCGGCTCTGTGAATTTTGAAAAAAATAAAAAATCCTCAAGTAATTGTGAACCCTCTGTTTTAGAACCACTTAGACTAGGTCATTTGATGTCTTTTTTAGGAGCTTCATCTCATGCTGTTCTGAGTATTTAAGAATTATATCTTCCCTCCTAAAAAGTTCTTCACATCTTGAGCTGACCAAGAGTTCTTGGTACCTCCCACAGGATGAGCTCTCATAAAACATATGAGTGGAGGAGCCAGTTATAGAGGTAATCTGATGCCTCTGTGTTGGTCCCATGGATGGGGAGTACTATTGCCCTGATGTTTAGGAAGGGTCTTGCCACTGTCTAGGGTTACTTGGACCTTATTCCCCCTTACAGCGGGGCTAAGGGCAAGACAGATCGCACCTGATGCCTACCAGCCTGGATGTCTGTGCTTTTATGGTTGCTTGATCTGCCGCTAGGAGAATCTGCTAGCACATTATTCAGGGCTCTTCCACCATGCTTTGGAGGCTGCTCCGGATGACAGGGGTCACTTGGTGCCCCTGGTGGGGTCTCCGGCCAGGATTTCCATTTCCTGACCACAAGCCTCACTTTTCGCAGCCTCCTGGATGTGGAGAACAGGCCCTAGAATTAATGTTCTTATTAGATGACCTAAGTTGCTCTGGTGGGCAGAATCCATGGGGTGTCAATTATTGATCTGCACCAAGGCCCTGCAGATTCACACCAGTCATACAGGGAAAGCGGCTTTTCTTGATTCTCCAAACCTCCAGGGGCAGAGCCCTCCACTCCTGGAGTGAAAGTCTCTGGGCTAGGGCATTGGTGATGCCCAAGACTGCTCAGCGCCCCAGCATCTGGGGATTCCACAGGTCGTGGTCTCCCACCACTGGGGAACTAGCATTGTTGGGAAGCACTCAAGATTTGTCCACCTACACAGGCCTGGCTAGCCAAATCAATAGGTCACAGAAGAGCTGGGCCTGCTGCGCATAGCAGGAGAACCCTCTAGCTGGGGGAGGGGTGCTGCCTGAAACCATAGCACACCACAGAGTCTGGGCTGTGGACCCCAAAATTGGTGGCCGCCCACCCACAGAGAGCTAGCACTGGGGGCAACTTCTCAGGAGTTGGCAGATGCCAATTCAGTGGGCTGAATCACCAGGATGCCCACTGTCTCTTTTGTGTCACACTCCCTCAATCTTGTACCTGTCCGGCAGAAGGTGTTGCTCTTTCTGTTCCACCCTGAGCTGGCCTAATTGTCAGCGGTTTCCAGGGGTAGAGCCCTATTTTCAGTGTTCACCTCCTTTGTTCTGGCCCTGATGACCACCAGAGGTGAGTTGCCTGTCTCCAAACTCCCTCAAGTGGTCTCGGGAAGCAATCACGCAGACAAGTCCCTCCCCTGCCTAGCGCAGTCCTAGGACAGAGCACTGGGTAGTTCAAGATATTTCCCAGTACTGTCCCCTCTCCACAGAGCCTGCCGTCTCATGCTGTGATTTTGCACTGACTTCAGGCATGTTCCTGTCTGAATGGGTGTGGAGGTCAGTGGAGGAGCCAGGCATCCTCCTAAGGGTCAGATTCCACTGTATTCGCTGGCCAGGCAGGCATGGCCATCCCACGCTCTATTATATATTATGTCGCACTTTCCAGACTTTGTAATCATATCTCCCATTCACATTTTTTTGTGTGTGCGTTGCATATCCCATTCTGTTTCTTGCAGTTTCACAGTGCTGTTATTTTGGGGGAGCAATACACTTGTGTGTAGCTGTCTGAGTTCTTCAGCTCTTTCTCTGGGAGCAGAGAGCCAGGAGGTCACCTCTACTCCACCATTTTCCTACTCCCACAGTGTATGTTTAAAGCTTTTTTAGCAAACTTTAAAAAAAAAAACCTATTGTTATAACAATCAGGAAAGAAATAAAGTTATAAGACAGCAATGATTATTGCCTCAAATAGCTATTAGGTGATATCTGTTCACTGATAATTTAGTTCACACATTAACTGATTGATATTCAAGCTAGTTTGGTACAAAGGATGGGCATGATAACTAATAAATCGCTGAGTGAAGTTAGGATTGTTAGAAATTCTATTTTTGTTTCTTATAATGAGGATGACTTTTTGTTTCTTGTAATCAGGATGACATTCAACATCCCAATTCTCAGTAATTCAAACACTTAAAGACACTAGTCATTGCAAAGTACTTTCTCACACTTTGTTCTATTTTTTCTATTTTTTTTCTCTCTGTGCTTCAGTTTGGCTATTTTTTATTGACTCCTTTGAGTTCATTAATTCTGTGCTCTCTTGTATATAGTGTGCTGTTAAACCCATCAATGAGTTCTTAGTTCCAGGTACTGTATTGTCACTTCTAGAATATCTACTTGATTTTTCAATAGATTCCAAGTCCCTGTGAAATTCTCCATATTTTCATCTACTTTGTTCATCACTTTTTCTATTTAACATAGTAATTAGAGTTATTATAAAAATCTGTTCTGTTAACGTCAATATTTAGGTCATTCTTGAGTCTGCTGCTATTGTTTAATTTCTTTCTTTTTATTGTCAGTCACATCTTCCTGCCACTTTGCATTACCAGTTTTTTGTTTGTTTGTATGGTGGTCACTGTGGATAAAAGAAAGGTGGAAGCTTTAGACGACATATTCTATCACACAGGGGTGCCCTTTTCCTCTTTTAGGAAGGGTTAAGCACTTATTATCTTAATCTAGTTGGGTAGGGAGCTGGGTCTAGCCTGGGTTGTAGTTTTAGTAAGAGTCAGTCAACCACTGGTTCCTCCTTGTTTTTCCAGTATGGCATTCTCAAGATTCTGATTGACAGTCTGACTAGTTTCTCTCTCCTCAGCACTAAAAAGCTGTAGGAAATTTGGTTTTGAGCATCAGAGGTTTTGAGCTTGGCTATTTAGTCTCCTGGTCCAAAAATAATCTGGCAAATATCATGTGGGGGAGATGAGTTGTGTATATGTGGAACATCCCCTCCCTTCAGAACACAAACTGGCAAACTTTTTCTGCAAAAGGCTAGTAGTATATATTTTAGAGTTTGTAAACCATATGGTCTCCATCACAACTGTTCAACTCTGTCACTGTAGTGTGAAAGCAGTCATAGACAACACATAAATGAATGAGTGTGGTTGCGATCTAATAAAAATGTATTTATGGACACTGAAATTTGAATTTCATATAATTTTACTATGTTACACTATATGTTATATGTTATACTATGTTACAAAATAGTATTTTTTTTTGAAGGAAGAGAGTGTTTGCTTTATTGCTTTTATCCAATTATAAATGTAAACTATGCAATGGAGAAAAATAAGAAAATGCAAAAATTATTATAATTTTTCCTTAATATTACCACCCAGAGAGAATCACTTTAACATTCTGGAGTTTCAGTTTTTTTTTTTTTTTCTTTAAGGTTTTTTTTTTTTTTTTTTTTTATTGGGGGAAAACTACAAAGCATTTACAGTCAAAATAGTATTTTTTAAAATTTTTATCAGCCACCTAAAACATGTAGAAACCACTGCTAGTTTGTAGAACATACAAAAACAGGGAGTGAGCTAGATTTGGCACATGGGTGATAGTTTGACAATCCCTGCTTTAGAGAGACATTAATTTGTTAAGATTGTGTGAGATTTCATTCTGTTTTTATCAAATTCTTGAAGAGGTTCATGATACAAAATTCCTAAACTTGTGATTCCAAAAATAACATAATTTTCACTATAAATTATATATAGGATGGTAGAAAACAACAAAACTCATATTCAAAGCCATGACATATAGTAGGACAATACACCCAATCTATTCTGTATGGTGACCATCTATTTCCCTGGATAAAGTGCAGTTGCATCATAGTAGCTCACTGTAACCTCCAACTCCTGAGTTCAAGTTATCCTCTTGCCTCACCCTACCAGTAGCTGGGACTACAGGTGTGTGCCACGATGCCTGGCTAATTTTTCTATTTTTAGTAGAGATGGGGTCTTGCTCTTGCTCGTGAGCTCAAGCAATCCTGCCTCGGCCTCTCAGAGTGCTAGGATTGCAAGTGTGAGCCACCACGCTTGAATAATGATATCTTTTAATACTCATTAAGAAGTTAATATGTGCTTGACATTGTACTTAGTGCTTTATATGCAATATCTCATTTAATCCTCACAACCACCATCTGAGAACTACTATTGTTCCCTTCTATGGATGAGGAGACTGGGGCTTAAAATGTTAGGTAACTTGCCCCAGGTAACAGAACTAGTAAATGTTGGATCTGGGATTTGGATTCAAGTCTTATTCTAAAACCTGTGCTCACAATCGCTACTGTTTCCCATGTGATAGAACTTTGGGATTATATATGAAATATAGAAATGGCGAATCCCAAGAGTATACTGTATAACCAACTCTGAATGATATATTAATCTTATGGACTAAATATTTGTGTACCCCCAAAATAAACATGTTGAGATCTTACCCCCCAACATGATGGTATTAGGAGGTAGGGCCTTTGGGAAGTAATTAGGACTAACGAGGTGATGAGGGTGAAGCTCTCATGAATGGCATTGGTGCCCTTATAAGAGTTCTGAGAGAGCTAACTTTCTTTTGTTCTCTACCATGTGAGGATACGATAAGAAGTAGTCTGTCTATAAGCCAGAAGAGGGCCCTCACCAGAACTTGACTATGCTGGTACCCTAATCTCAAACTGTCACCCTCTAGAACAGTGAGAAATAAATTTCTGTTCTTTATAAGCCACCCAGTCTATGTTGCTTTATTAGTAGCAACCTGAATATGATAAGAATGAACAACACTGCCATCTCTTTCTCCCTCTACATGTCTCCTTAGAATGATTTTCATATACCACATCACTCAGGACAAGCAGGTAAAGGGCTCCGGAATCTAGATGTGTGAAGAAAAATACATTAGCTAAGGATGGTTTTGGCCCCACCGTTAAGCTGTAGTACATTTCATCTTCACAAAGATACTCTGGAATTGGCAGGCATTTAGAAAAATGAACAGATACATTATATTCTTGTGGGAATATATTCAATATGGATTATTCAGAGACAGTCTGAAAATTATATAACTCATTTGATTAGAAAGAAGAGGTGACAGAGGTGACCTAAATCAGGTTTGTTATTCAGTGATAGTTTTTATAAATAATAAGTGAGAGGAGGAAAAGGTTGAAATTAGACACTGCATTCTGGTTTTAAATTAGATAATCTATACACAATGGAAAGAGCTTGCACTTTGAGGTCAGGAAGATCTAGGCTATAAACACAGCTCTGGTACTCATAAGCTGTATGATCTGGGACATGTTATTTAAGCTCCCTGAGTCTCAATGTATTCAGCATAAAACAGGAATAATTACCAATATAGCAGAGTTTTTTTTTTTTGCTTTGCTTTGTGGATGAGGAATGAATAACAATACACTTACTGCTCTTTGCATCACAGTACATACTTAATAACAGGTAGACATGATTATTATTCCTTAATTATTATTCCCCAACCTCAGAGTTAGTCATATTTCCTTTGCAATAAGACAACTTAATGGGTTGTACCATTGACACTGTACAGGTAGACAACCCTATGCAAACCAGCGACTAGTGAGTCTATGTAAGTACACTGTGTTCGTATCATATAAGTAATAAAAAAGGTAACTATAAAAATTCAGTTCTCTTTTTTTTGATCACAGCAAAACCACAGTAAAGAAAACACCTTGCTATTTTTATTTTTTCTTGATCATAGTAAAACCATAGTAATATTTGCTTAGAAAGTATAACTGCCACTATTTTGTCCCACAAAGTATAATATTAACTGCCAGTATTGAATATTAGCAAAGCTATAAATTTATAATTGGTGCTACTTCTATTATTTGATGCTGAAAGTTCTTTTGGTAACTAAACTTAATAAAACTATGGATAGCAAAAACAGACTGACCAGGAGACTGACAGGTAAATAACAAAAGAAATAGAAGATGATATTTCTTTACATAGGTATGACTCACATCTGTAAACTCATAGAATCCAGAAAAGCACATTTTCCCCAACCTGATAAAATAGTTCCTGTTTATAAAATGATATTAAATGCTTCACTCAATTAACTTGTCAGTGCTACTCTAAACCCCCACATACAAAGATCTGTATTATGAACTATATGGCAATGAAAAAAAAAATACCAGGTACCTAAGTATCTCATAACCTAAAAATAATTGCAAACTAAAGATATGAGAAAAACAAAACATTTCTGAAGAAAACAAATAAGTTCCAACTGCTAATTATAATGCTATCAAATTATTTAAGAAAAGAATTAAGGCAAAATTGAATTATTCCAAACAAACCTGACATGGATTCTGATTTAGTCTTTGTTTCAGAGCTGAGTTCTGATGGTAAAGGCACAGAGTGTTTCAGGATGTGAGTTGTTCTTGCAGGTAAATCAATTCCAGCAGAGCTTTCTAGCTGTTTATCAAAAAGATTTTTCTTTCATAAGTAAATTATTTTACTAAAAGACTAAAATATCCTAAAAATTATAACATATTCCTACATCTATATTCATTCTATTCTTGACCTCTGTCTAAAACACCCATTATAAGCAAACACCCACTCAAACAAAACTCATTGTCTACGTTTTTGGCCCATTTAAACTCTACCTTATTTTTTTCATTAGATTCAGGGAGTGACTCTTTTTTGCTGCTTTTTGTCCATAATGATTTAACTTCTTCATATATTCGCTGGCTTGTAGCATATACCCTTTTCCCAGTTACCTAATTAAAAGAAAAAGTGAGTTAAATAATTATGTATTTTAAAGTTAAAATTCAAAATAACTTTACATTTGTCAGCTATTTTATATGAATACCCAGGTCAGAATCAATAAAGATACAAATCTGTAGATCATATAACACAAAGTACAATTTCCCAAATATTTCATGCCAAATTATTGACCTCATGTAAAAGGCTAAAAAAAAGTAAAACCTCAATTCAAACTATAACATGTACATATAAAACTATTTATTTTATTATTTCTAAATTATTTTTTCAGCTTTATTGGGGTACAACTGGAAAATAAAAAAAAATATCGATGGTGCAGTTTTTTGTTTTTTATTTTCCTTCATTCCTTCATGGGGTTGCTATATTGAAGATCCTATTAGACCAATATTGCCTCTGACTTCTATATCACGTTTAACTTAATATATATCACTTTTTTTTACTTCAAAATATTAAGGGGGTAGAAATGATATAGGTTACATGAATCGCTTTTGTAATGCTTGAGTCCCGCCTATAGGGGTGCCTGTCACCCAAATAGTGTTCATAGTACCCATTAGGTGGGGTTTTTCGCTCCCCTACTCCCCACTTCCTCCTGGTTGTTTTCCACTGAGTTTTACTTTGCTCTGTGCACATGTGTGCTCATCAGTTAGTTTCAATTTAATACTGACTACATGTGGTAATTGTTTTTCCATTCTTGAGATACTTCACTTAGGAGAATGGTCTCCAGTTCCACTCAGATTGTTGCAAAGGTATTATCTTTTTTTTAATGGCTGAGAAGTACTCCATGGTGTGTGCGTGAATATATAACACACACATCCAAACAACACACATACATACATACCACATTTTACGAATTCACTCATGAATTGATGGGCACTTGGGCTGATTCCACATCTTTGCAATTATGAATTGTGCTGCTATAAACATTCAAATGCAAGTGTCTTTTTGATGAAAGTCTTCTTTTCCTTTGGGTAAATACCCAGAGGTGGGATTACTGGATCAAATGGTAGGTCTACTTTTAGTTCTTTGAAGAATCTCCTTCCATACTGTTTTCCATAGAGGTTGTACTAATTTGCAGTCCCACCAATAGAGTGTATAAGCATTCCTTTCTCTCTGTATCCACACCAGCATCTATTGTTTTTGAATGTTTTAATAAAAGCCATTCTGACTGGGGTAAGGTGATATCATACTGTGGTTTTAATTTACATTTCCCTGATGAGTACTGACAGTGAGGATTTTTTTTTTTCATGTTTATTGGCCATTTGGTCTTTGTTTTTTTGAGAACCTTCTATATAATGTCTTTTGCCCACTTCTTAATAGTGTTGTTTGGTTTTCTCTTGCTGATTTGCTTGAGTTCCTTGTAAACTATGGTTATTAGCCCTTTATCAGATGTGTAGCTCATGATTATTTTCTCCCATTCTATAGGTTGTCTATTAGCTCTGTTGATTTTTTGCTTAGCTGTGCAGAAGCTTTTTAGTTTAATCAAATCCCATTTATTTATTTTTGTTGTTGCCATGATTGCCATTGTGGTCTTAGTCATAAATTCTTTGCCTAAGCCAGCATCTAGGAGAGTTTTTCCTACCTTTTCTCTAGAATTCTTATGGTTTTCTTCCTAAGATCTAATTCTTTTATACATCTTGAATTAATTTTTGTGAGTAGTAAAAGGTAGGGGTCCTGTTCCATTCTTCTGCTTGTGGCTATCCAATTTTCCCAGCACCATTTATTGAATAGGGCTTCTTTTTCCCAGTGTACACTGTTGTCTCCTTTGTCAAAGATAAGTTGGTTGTAGGTACATGGTTTTATATCTGGGTGCTCTGTTCTGTTCCATTGGTATAGGTTGCTATTTTCATACCAATATCATGCTGTTTTGATTACTATGGCCTTGTAGTATAGCTTGAAGTCTGGTAATGTGATGCCGCCAGATTTGTTATTTTTGCTTAAGATTGCCTTGGGTATTCGGGCTCTTTTCTGGTTCTAAACAAAGTATAGAATTATTTTTCCTAGATCTGTGAAGTTTGATTTTGGTAATTTGATGGGAATTCACTGAATTTGTAAAACACTTTGGGTAGTATGGACATTTTAACAATTTGATTCTGTCTATCCATGAGCATGATATTTTTTTTTTCCATTTGTTTGTATCCTCTGTGATTTCTTTCCTCAGAGTTTCACAGTTCTCCTTATAGAGATCTTTCACCTCCTTGGTTATGTATATTTCTAGGTATTTTCTTTTCTTTTTAGCCATTGTGAATGTATTGAGTCTTTGATTTGATTCTTGGCTTGACTCTTACTATACAGTATATAGAAATGCTGCTGATTCGTGTATATTGATTTTTGCATCCTGTTTTTGTATGTATATGTGTTTACATATTAGAGTAAAAATTCTGTAAGAATTTCCGCATAACTGTTAACAAAGGCTATATTGTGGGAGGAAGAGGACTTTCTTTATCCTAGTGTATTGCTTAATTTTTTAAAGTGTATATTTATTTAGCAAAAACAAAAAATATATTTAAGGAAGAAAGCATAGTTTTTTTAAAAAAAATTTTGTTTCTAGAAAATATAATCCTGGAAAGCCTTTCAAATCATCTTTAAAACTTGAAAAATCAACAGCTATTGACATTACTTTAACCATAAGGAATAAAATTATGGGAAAAGAATAGGAAGAAGAAATCATAAGGAGATTTTTAAAGAAAAAAGATATGAACGAAAGTAACAGCAACGTTAGGAATTCAGTCAGCTTCTCAGCCTCTGCTTTTGTTTGTTTATAGTTCATTTTTTATTTTATCTTTCTCCTGAAAAAAGAATGTTATTCTCTGGTGAAATTAGTTGATGCTTTTTATTTCTTTATGAATGGAGAAAGTACCATAAAAATATAAGCAAAACATTAACATTGTAGCATCTTAAAATCTCATTTTCTCAGTCAACTGGTTATTTCAAGCTATTTTTTCGCAAACTCCTATAAATAGACATAGTTTTCACATATATCAAAACACTATGTTGAAATACAGGGCAAAATGGCTGACTAGAGACATTACTTGCTGACCACCCTGGAGGGAAGGAAGAGTTTCAGATAAAGGAGAGGGAAGAAGGGATGCAGTTCAGGTGTAGGTCAGTGAGAAGTGCTGGAGCCTCCTGGAGACCTCCTGGAGGAAATTGTAAAGCAGAGAAAGAAGAGGATAAAGGGGGGAAAAAAGATTTTGGTGAGGATGAAACCCAGAGAGACTTGGAGTCCAGTGAAGGGGTAAAGAAAGAGGGATCCCTTTCTCCTTCCCACACTCTTTGGTGATCAGTGTGCTACCAAGTTACTTAGAGGTTTTCTTCCCCAATGAGTCTAAGCACTGTGACAACCACAGAATTGTGGGGAGAACTTACATGATACCAGAGCTTGTACATTCTATGTGGGGTTCCTCTCCAAGGAGAGTGATGCAAGAGACTGGCTGGGTAGTCAGCTTTCTTCCATTGAGACTCTTCTCCTTCTCACCATTCTCCCACCCACTGCAACTGGGAGAGCAGTTTGAGCCAGGAATTTGGTGAGCTGCTGCCTCTCCCCAGCTGGCATGTCTTCCAGTTCTCACAGAGAGTGAGACCCACACTTTTCCCCTTTAGGACCTGCAGTGGACCCTGGGTGTCCAATCTGGGAGCTCCCTGGTTGCCAGAATTTCTTGGAGACACATACCAGCAGATCAGACACATGGGCCAGATTCCGTGTCCCTTTGACTTGAGCGGAGTCTGTTTTCAAAGACAGAATAACTGCCATTCTATACATAAATTAATAACAAAAGTACTATGAGGAAAAATATAAAAAGCAAAGAGTAATTTCAACTTGAAGTCTATTTCCAAAATGATGAATAAGTGGGACTTTCATTTTTCAAAGGACCTTCTGAATTATTATTTTTAACCTTTTTTATATCATAGATCCCTGAAGAATCTCATGAAAGCTATGGGCCCTTTCTATCAGAAAAACAACATATAATAGAAAAGCTCTCACCTGACATCTTTTTAAGAGACTTGCTTGATTAACCAAAGATTTTTTTTAAAAATTACTTAAACAATGCCTATAAAATGCTGAATATTCATTGCTAGTGGGTATTCTCCAATATGCCAAAGCATTGTCCTTCACAAGTTGATTTGTATGCTTACGAAGAATAAGCCGCTTTTTCCCCTAAGTCTCTATGTTAGTTTTACTGTAATTAAACAAGCCAAATGTAACATAATATGACAAAACACAAGTGTTAAAAGAATTACTGTTTTTGGCAAAAGTAAGTTAAACGCTTTGTAAAGACTTAACCATGAATGGCTGAAAAATAATTGCTGTGATATAGAGGTAAGCAAGAAAAATATAAAAGGCTGGGAGAAATAATAAAAATCTAAAAGGATTCTATATGCACATCATCATCATCATCATCATTATTATTATTTTGAGACATGGTCTCACTCTGTCACTCGGACTAGAAGACAGTGGTGTGATCACAGCTCACTGCAATCACAAACTCCTGAACTCAAGCAATCTTCCTTCCTCAGCCTCCCAAGTATCTGGGACTTTTACTGTATATAACACAATTTTTTTATACAGTTTTGGGTTTTTTTTGCTTTGTTTTCATTTATTAAATTTTTAATTATTATGGGTACATAAAAGTTACATATCTTTATAGGGTACAAATGATGTTTGGCTACAGGCATATAATGTGAATTAATCAAATCAGGGTAATTGGGGTATTCATCACCTCAGACATCTATTCTTTGAGTTAGTAATATTCCAATTCCAGTCTTTTAGTTATTTTAAAGTATATACTAACTTATTGCTGATTATAATACTTTGTTTTGCCACCAAATGTTGTTCATTCTAACTAACTCCATTTTTGCACCATTAACCATCCCTATTTTACCTCCCACTCCTCCTTATCCCTCTCAGCCTCTGGGAAGCATCATTCTAATCTCTGTCTCCATGAGATCAACTACTTTATTTATTTATTTATTTTTAGTTTGTTTTTACTTCACCATATTATGGGGGTACAAATGTTTAGGTTACATATATTCCCGTGGCCCCACCCAAGTCAGAGCTTCAAGCGTGTCCATCCCGCAGACAGTGCATATTAGGTGTGTATATACCCATCCTCTCCTCCCCCCTCCCACCTGCCCAACCCCTGATGGATGTTACTACTATATATGCACATAAGTGTTGATCAGTTAATACTAATTTGATGGTGAGTACATGTTGTGCTTCTTTATCCATTCTTGGCATACTTCACTTAGGAGAATGAGCTCCAGCTCTATCCAGGATAATACAAGAGGTGCTAGATCACCATTGTTTTTTGTGGCTGAGTAGAACTTCATGGTATATATATACCACATTTTATTAATCCATTCATGGATTGATGGGCACTTGGGTTGTTTCCACATCTTTGCAATTGTGTATTGTACTGCTATAAACATTGTAGTGCAGATGGCTTCTTTATACAATGTCTTTTGTTCTTTTGGGTAGATATCCAGTAATGGGATTGGTGGATCAAATAGTAGTTCTACTTGTATCTCTTTGAGTTATCTCCATATTACTTTCCACAGAGTTTGCACTAGTTTGCAGTCCCACTAGCAGTGTATGAGTGTTCCTATCTCTCCACATCCATGCCAACATTTATTGTTTTGGGACTTTTTGATAAAGGCCATTCTCACTGGAGATAAGTGATATCACATTGTGGTTTTGATTTGCATTTCATTTGATGATTAGAGATGCTGAGCGTTTTTTCATATGTTTGTCTATATTACCCAAAGTAATCTACAAATTCAATGCAATCCCTATTAAAATACCAACATCATTTTTCAAAGATCTAGAAAAAATAATTCTATGCTTCGTATGGAACCAGAGAATACCCTGTATAGCAAAAGCAATCTTAAGCAAAAAGAACAAACTGGGAGGCATGCATTTACCAGACTTCATACTATACTTAAGGCTATAGTAACTAAAGCATCTTGGTATTGGCACAAGAACAGAGACACAGACCAATAAAACAGAACTGAGAACCCAGATATAAAACCATCCCCATACAGCTATGTAATCTTTGACAAAACAGACAAAAACATACACTGGGGTAAAGAATCCTTATTCAATAAATCGTGCTGGGAAAAATTGGATAGCCTCATGTAGAAAACTGAAACAGGACCTGGCTTTTCACCTCTCACAAAAATCAACTCACAGTGGATAACAGACTTTAAACTAAGGTGTGAAACTATAAGAATTCTAGAAGAAAATGTTGGAAAAACTCTTTATAGACATTGGCCTAGGCAAAGAATTTATGAAGAAGACCCCAAAGGCAATCACAGCAACAACAAAAATAAATAAATGGGACCTTATCCAATTAAAAAGCTTTTGCACAGCCAAGGAAACTATCACAAGAGCAAACAGACAACCTAAAGAATGGGAGAAAATATTCACATTTTACACGTCTGATAAAGGGCTCATAACTAGAATCTATGTAGAACTCAGGAAAATCAGGAAGAAAAAATCAAATAACCCTATCAATAAGTGGGCAAAGGACATGAACAGAAACTTTTCAAAAGAAGATACAATAATGGCTACTTTTAATATTTAGCTCCTACATCTGCGTGAGAACATGAGAGATTTGTCTTTCTGTGTTTGGATTATTTCACTTAACACAACATTCTCCAGTTCCAGCCATGGTGTTCCAAATGGCAGGATTTCATTCATTTTTATGACAGAATAGTATTCCCTTGTGTATATGTACATTTTCTTTATCCATTCATCCACTGATGGACACTAGTTGATTCCAAATCTTGGCTATTGTGAATGGTGCTACAATAAACATGGGAGTGCAAACATGGTTTCAATATACTGATTTCCTTTCTTTTGGATATATACCTAGCAGTGGGATTGCTAAATCATATGATATTATATTTTTAGTTTTTTTGAGGAAACTCCATACTGTTCTCCATAGTGGTTGCACTTATTTACATTCCCACCAACAGTGTACAAAAGTGTCCCTTTCTCCACATCCTTCCTGGCATTCCTTATTACCTGTCTTTTTGATAAAAGCCATTTTAACTAGGGTAAGATGATATCTTATTTTAATTTTGATTTACATTTCTCTGATGACTAATTATGTTGAGCATTTTTTCATATACCTGTTGGCCATGTTTTTTATCTTCTTTTTAGAAATGTCTATTCAGATCCTTTGCCCATTTTTTAATCACCACTGTTATTCAACATAGTACTGTTAGTTCTAGCTAGAGTAATCAGACAATACAAAGATAAAGGGGATCCAAATTGGAAAGGAAGAAGTCAAATAATCCTTGTTTATAGATGATAAAATCTTATATCTAGAGAAACCTATAGACTCCACACACCAAAAAGGAAAAACTATTAGGACTAATAAATAAATTCAGTACAGTTGCAGGATACAGAAATTCAGTAGCATTTCTATTTGCCAACAGCAAACAATCTGAAAAAGAAACCAGGAAAGTAATCCCATTTACAACAGCTGCAAATAAAATACCTAGGAATGAACCTAACCAAAGACGTGAAAGATCTCTACCATGAAAACAATAAACCCTTAATGAAAGAACCTGAAGGCACCACACACAACAAATGGAAGGATGTTCCATGCTCATCGATTAGAAGAATCAGTATTGTTAAAATGTCTACATTACCCAAAGCAATCTATAGATTCAATGCGATCCTCATCAAAATACTAATGACATTATTCACAGAAATAGAAAGAAAAATAATCCTAAAATTTATGTAGAACCACCAAAGACCTAGAATACCCAAAGCCATCCCAAGCAAAAAGAACAAAACTGGAGGCATCACATTATCTGACTTCAAAGTACACTACAAAGCTGTAGTAATCAAATCATCATGGTACTATCATAAAAACAGACACAAACCAATGGAACAGAATGGAGAGCCCAGAAATTAATCCACACAGCTATAATGAACTTATATTTGACAAAGGTGCCAAGAACATATGGTGGGGAAAGGATAGAAGGATAGTCTCTTTGATAAATGGGGCTGGGAAAACTGGATATCTATATGCAGAAGAATGAAACTAGACCCTTATCTCTCACCATACACAAAAATCAAAATAAAATGGATTAAAGCCTTTCATACAGTTTTTGATTGGGGGAGTGTCATTGACTCTCTGAATTTCATCCTGGATATCAGGCTAAGAAACTATTTTATATATATATTTTCTAATCTGCCAAATATTACATATGACAATTTCAACTCTAAGAATTTAAGTAATAATCATTATTTACCCTAGAAGAACTTTTAGGAATTAATATTAATATCTCTTGTATTATAGAAATTTTTATTTGAAGTTCAGAAGTTCTTTTGTTTTTCCATTTGTTAAAGTAAAATTAAACTTAATACTTCATTTTTAAAAATAAGATACATACCATGATCTCATTTTTATCTGCCTATTCACCCATCCATTTTGCTATCTCTTTGTATGCATGGGAAGATGTCTAGAAGAACATTCCATCAAATGTTGATACTGATATTTTTATAAATGGAAGCCTGATCCTGGGCAAGTATGTCACTGTGAAATTTCTTTGGGCCACAGTTTCCTCATTAGTAAATGAGAAAATACGAAAGTTGAATTAAATGAGCTTGAAGTTTTCTTTCAGCATTAATATTTTATTAATGTAAGTGACTAATTCCTATGTACATTCTTAGAAAAGAGTTTTTTTCAATATCTTTATCATGTTATCAATCATCTCACATGTAACTAGATTTAACGAATAATGCTCTGTTCCTTTGTTATAAGCTTTTATAGCTTGAACACATCACAAACTACATTATGTTATATTCTGACATTCTCAAAATACTGAATAAGCAATTTTATCTACATCAATAATTAAAGACATGCAGCAATGAGAATACAAATACAGACAGACCTTCTGGTAACACTGTATACTGTTTCAAGTGTGAGGGGGGAATATTAACTGTTGGTAATTAAGGGGAGAAGGAAAGGAGAAAAATGTATATCTCAAAGCTCTCCTCCTCAATCTGTACATGTATTAAAATAAAATACTGACAAAAACTGTTTAAATCATTAAGAGAATCTTTGGATTTGTAGGTAAGCTCATAAGAAAGTGACAAAACAACTATAATAAGCATTTATGGAAGGTGTTTCTTAGTTCTAGGTGGTTTCAAAATTGAGTTTGTACATGTGTATATATTTTTTTTACCTTCAGAAGCTTCTGTAATCTATTAATTGGTTGTTTCTTGTATTATGTTAATCTGCTGAACAGCTCCCAGTAGGTATAATCTTCTGCTAAGTAAAAATTGAATTTTATATAGCTTATCAATGGAGAACTATTTCTCCCCATAAATTCTAAATTCAGTGTCTCTGAACTTAATCCTCAAACCTGTACTTATACTGTAGAATTATATTTAAACAAACTCATCCTATTTATTTGTGGTGATCACGTAATTAAAAATGGCATTTACCATACTGAGATGCTAATGTCATATTGCCAACGAAAGAGTTGATACCAACTATATGTCTGTGAAAATTAAATGTTGCAGGTGCTGTGTGACATTTATATATTGTCACACAGAGTTTAAGGAAATACTGAAATGTTGCTATCACTTGAAAAGAACTTACCTTAGCAATTATTACTGACTGAACTGGGTAGCAAACAGTTGCTCCTAAAGCAGCCAGTCCCAGAGGGTAAGTAATTTTCTTAAACCTCGAACCTAAAAAATTCAAACAAATTATTAAACTCTAAATAGATGCCACCAGAGAAATGATGTCCTTGTACCACAATGCTTTCTTTGCTTCCCTTTAAGCCATCACACTCTGTTAAATTTGTCTTTAGGTACTAATACCAATCAAGATGGAAGTTAAAATGCCCGTAAGAATTCTCAATTCAGTTAATACCCCTTAGCTGTCAAGTCCAATTTGAGAAAAGTTTTCTCAATCTAATACTGATGATTACCTACACAAAAGGAACTGATAGTTTTCTTCTTTTTTAAAGCTAGGTATTTTTCCAGTCCTAGGAAACCCAAAGTTATAACCATAGTTTTTCAAGTATCTAATAAAGCATGATAATATAGAGAATTAACCAACTACTGTGTTTTTGATGCCATGTTAAAGTAAAATGGATTCTCTTTTATATGTCCCCTTATGATTAAGTACTTAGGAAAGAAGAATGACTCAACTAATCAGCTAAGGGCTTTAAAAGGTATATAACTCCTTCATTTCACTGATTTAGAATACTGAAGTAGTAATAATTGCAAGTAACTTGAAATAACACATTTCCAAAAGTGTCTTAATTAAGGATTTAAGAGTGATTTTCATACATTTTTTGACAGCAAATTCCCTTTAAAAATATCATCCAAATAGAATCTCACTGGGAACTTCAATATATAAAGCCTATAAACTTGAAGCTGCTCTGATTAACCTGGGGGTGGGAGGCACAGTATTAAGCCCTGCCTGTGTGGCTTTTCCATTATCCCCATACCCTGGGTTCTGCAGAATAGTTTGAAATACATCACTCTAAGCCATAGCTTAGTCCTAGCAAACTGTTGGTTCACAATAATATATATTTTATATGTATCTTAAATGATTGTTTAGGTATCTTGGACTCTGTAAATATGAACTGGGCAACTGGATGATGGGTTTTTAAATTGAGATAAGTACTTTTATTATCTGTAATTGCTTTTACAACCAATAATTTGAAAAGCCTATGTGGTATATCAATAAATACTAAGGTGAAAAATACCTGGCAATTTTTGCAGGCAACTTTGTAATTTAGGGAAAGTAAAACAAGAGATATTTCTCTGTCTGGTTTATATATTATTAAGGAAGTCTCCGACAGCCATGTCTACAATAGATTGAGCTTTGGGCTAGAGGGCAGGCAGGCTGCTTCAACCTCTAGTTTAGATTTAGACTGCTTTTTTTGTGTGTGATACAGGGAAAGAGGGGCTAGGTATATTAAAACATGGCCTAAGTTTCTCCTTTACTCTAGGTCCTACTCACTATTATTCCAGTATTTATAGTTTAGTTCTTGACTTTATAGTCCTAATATCTCTTGATATAGGCTCCCTTGAATCAATGAAATTCTCTTAAGTGCTAATCCTTAAATTGGTAGGTGGTAGTTTTCCTTATATGTCATTTTAAAGATTAAAAAGACTTACATTCATCCTCTCTTTAACTGATATGAGAAGTCACTCTTCAAGGAAATAAATTTAGTTTGGATTCAACAGCCCTATTCCCATAATTAGAGAAGGACTCTAGACATAGCCACTAACTATTAATAGCTGTGTACTATGTACTATGAACCATTGAGTGATTTCCTTTCTCTGGATTTTTATCTTTAGCATAACAGGCTAAACTAACAACTTTCAAACTTTTTTTGACCGTGAGTCATAATAAAGAACAAATTTTACATTACGTTCTATTACCTATCACACACACACTCTTTGATGAAACAAAAGTTTCATGATTTTTACCCATACTAAGTAAAAAGCACTCTGATATCTGATATTCTCCTCTATTTTATGAAAATTTCCGTTGCTTTCCATTCTTGACTGCAGTTGATATGGTCAGTCTTTTTAATTTCAGACATTATAATAGCTATGTCATGGTATCCTATTGTGATTTTAATCTGTATTTCCCTAATGACTAACGATGCCGAACAGATTTTCGAATAGCTATAGTTTTGAAAACATCAAATCTTTATAAAAGTAAACATGCTGTAGTATAGAATCTAAAAATTTTATAGTAGCCTATCTTGATAATATTCAATAAAGCATACAAGGTCTTCTCACAACAGTAAAATTCAAAAACTAATATGATGGCATTAAAAGAAAAAAATATATTTTAAAACCTTACCCTTTCTTGATGAAACCAAGCCCACCAATCCTGACACTGTAATCACTCCCATTTTTGGAAGAAAATCTCGAGGTGGATTCTTCAGATAGACATACGTATCTCAAGAAATTAGTTGAAAATTAATATAAATGACTAGCTACTATTGGACATTCTATCTATATATAATGCAGAAAGTTTAAAGAGATTTGTAAAGTTAATAGTGGATGGTTTAAACACCCTTCAAAAGAACTATACAAAACGATATGACCAGCAACCTGAAAAGCTAGTTACATACAGGGCCAATAATCATATAAAAAGCATATCTGTAAACACTGTAAAGTTTTATATACATTCACAATGTACTTTTGCTGCCTTCTGGATAATTTATTTTGTTAACACATTACTGCACGGTTGTAAATAACTTATGTACTGTAACATTGCTTTCAGTTATGTATAAAGATATAAATTATTTTAATTAAAATGCAAAAATAATTACAAGCTAGTTATATTAACTTGTTAAAAATAAAGCGTTCCATAGTTGATTTAATTATATTTATTTTTTAATGGTACAGGTCATTATTACTCTTTAAGGCACATCTTAATATGGATTACTATAAGGTAAATTCCTGAGTGTGTATATATTATATCCCTATAATTAATGTGCTTCTGCCCATATCTGTTGAAATACTGGTACCATCCAGTAAAAAGTGAAATGGACACTTTCTTAACGAGCTTTGAATAATAGTTTAAGGATATATGCAGCCACTGGACTTTTGATGCCATTACTCTCCAATAAACTTAGAGCAGCCACTGCTCTTGATTAAAACCAATAATCAGGCCGGGCGCGGTGGCTCACGCCTGTAATCCTAGCACTCTGGGAGGCCGAGGTGGGTGGATTGCTCAAGGTCAGAAGTTCGAGACCAGCCTGAGCAAGAGCGAGACCCCGTCTCTACTAAAAATAGAAAGAAATTATTGGCCAACTAAACATATATAGAAAAAATTAGCCGGGCATGGTGGCACATGCCTATAGTCCCAGCTACTTGGGAGGCTGAGGCAGGAGGATTGCTTGAGCCACGGCACTCTCGCCCGGGCAATATAGTGAGACTCTGTCTCAAAAAAACAAACAAACAAAAAAAAAAAAAAAACAATAATCAGGTTGAGAAATGAGCCTAGATAAAAAGCAGATGAAGAGTAAGCAAAAGTCTAGATTTCTTGGCTTTCTATATATTTAAATTGTTTCTGGTTATAAAAATAAACTTCTATCATAATTAATTATTTAATGACAATCATATATTTAGTCATATTTATCAGGATTGATAAGGGATATAATTTTGAATTAAATCCTAATACATTAATGATAATTCCATTACAGGTCATCAACTTTATAGAGACATTTAAATTTTTAGCTAATAATTCTGTCTTCCACACATACTTATTTTGAAAACTGCCATAAGCCAAGAATATTATGAAGCTGTATCTGCTACTAAATGCCATTAACAAGCTAAAGAGTCAAATACAATTACTGTCCAACATTAGCTTAAATATTCCAGGGTAAATGATTGCTATAATATTTCCTAGTAACTCATAGCAAAATATTATATATTTAATATTTTAACAGCAAATAACACTTATTTATAGCAATTACCAACATCAGATACATATTTTTAATTTATGCTTTATGAGTATATTATGTGGACTTTGTAGTTAAAACGGATCTTAGTTTGAATCCTGGCACTGCCGCTTACTAACTATGTGACCTTCATGACCTATTTAACCTTTCTAAACCTGTTTCCTTATCTGTAAAATGGGAATAATTATAACACCAACACTCACAGAATTGTGACAAAAATTAAATTAGATAAATTTATATAAAATGCTTAGCACAGTGCCCTAGCATATAATAATTGCTAAATAAATGGTAGATACTATTGCTTTATTATCAATAAGCTGCTATACAAAGTATCTTCTGAATTGGTAAAAGTATAATAGAAAACATACCATATCTATTTTTGTCACATTTAAAAACTGTACCTTAAAAACACAATAGAACATTTCTAATTATAGATGGTCCACTCACCTACCTTTTCCAAATTGTACTGTATCCATTATCCCATTTTTCACAAAGACATAAACACCCTAAAAAAAAGGGAGGAAGACATGTGCATTTTTAAAGCTGTTGATAATCAAATAAAATAGCCTACATTTCTGAGATTATATTAAAAAGTTGACTTAGCATTACACCTAAATCTAAATACAGCTTTCTTATTTATTCACTGTGAGGATACTTGCTTAAATTAGCTTGTCTTCATTTCTTACCTTTCATTCTATTTAATATGGATAATACTTATTTACCATTTTCCTCATATAGATGGATAAAGTAATGCCTATAAGATAATCAGAGCAGCTCACAGAAAAAATATTAAAAAATATAAAGATTTATCATCTTATTTAATAATGTCTTAGAAAAATGAATGGAAGTCAAATAAAGCAAGCAGTGAGATATATTTCACCTTAGAAGCAACATCTGATCAGTAAGGATACAACAACATAATCATTTGTAGAGGGGAAAAAAGAACATAAAGCCTTAAAAAAAGACTTCATCTTCTGCCTTTTTCTTAGTGTGTATTAGAACAAGAAAAAAATCTAAATAAAGACATTTATCTCAGAATAGAAATAGTCCTGTAGAGACTAATGTCCATCCTGTTTTAAATAGGAACATAAGTTCTCTATAAATCAAGATTATATTAACCCATTAAAGGGATTAAAGCTTCAAAGCAAATCTTCCCTGTTAGTTATTTCTAACTAATTTATTGCACTGCAAAAAAGAGTGCTATAAATATTTATTGAGTAATAGGTATTATCTCACTTACATCAGAAGAAAAAGGAAGTCACGAAATATTTTACCCATAGCTATGCTGTACTCTATTGAAAGAACCAAAAAACAGAATCCAAACATATGGTCTCCTCTGAACTAGCTGGTGTGAAACCATGGGATAAAGCAAGAACAAAAGAGATTTTCAAAGCAGAGAAAATAGAAAGTATTATATTAGACAGTGAAGAAATAAGTTATTGTTATAGAGATATCTGGGGTTTGTAATTTTGTCTCACATATTTCAATGGTGATCAGAGATGCAGAGGTTCATCCTGGTTTAAAGCTATACGCACCACCATAAACCCTAACTGTCACCGAGATACTTACCTTTAGAGACTGTCTCAAGAAAATTTCACCTTCAAAGTTAAAATACCTATTGACTGGTTATTAAGAATCATTTAACCATTAAGGAAGAAAACTGTCACTTCTTTTGGAAAATTTCCATTATTTGGGCTTAGGAATTCATTTTTACCACTAGGGGTCACTGCTACCTAAATTTCAAAACACTAAGGAGTAGGAGTTAGGAATTGAATTAGAGGTACATGATCCTAGGTTTAATGTGGGATGTAATTTGAGTCAGTTGTAATTTTTAAAGAATAGATTACATTTTTAGGGGAAAATTAGAGAGGGAAAGTTGTTTATGCTGTAGATAAAATGCATTTTAAAGTGCCTTTCTTCAACCTATTCATTTCAGCATATTAACAGAATAAAACATTGTATTAGTCTTAAATTGGGCGAGTTACAATAGCAATTTAAAAATCACTCAGGAACAATTTACCTCTCTGAAGAAAAATTTGAAAACACTATGGAAAATTAAGTCTCAGTAGACTTCAGTCTGAATCATCTAGCTATTGGCATAATAGCCTAAGGGGCATGATTCAGACCATAATTAGTTAAGATACTGCCCTCTGAGATCAAACTATTAAGACAGTATAGTACAACTAGTACCATTAGAATTGTATGACAAGCATGAGTTTTCAAAAATAACATGCATTCAACAGATGTTTGAAATATCAGCTGGAATCACCAGAGTTCATCAATTTGGTATTTCACCTAAGGATATTTTTCATAAGTCCATTAGAATTTTCTGTTTAAAAAGAATGGATTAGAAACTTTAAAAGCACAAAGGTTCACAATTGGATAGGCTATATTTAGGGAAAAGTTGTGTGGTTATAAGGTCAGAATGATGAAAACACTGACATTAGAGATGTTGATGCTAACACAACTATGCTTATGTGATGATAATGAAACAGTGGTGTACCAACTTACTCTACCACTCCGCTGCTGGCTATTGCTGATAGAAGGCTAAGCATTAAAGTCACATAAATTCTACTTTGTACAATAGCTGGCTGCAATCAGAGTGGTCTTATAAACTAACCCCAATAAGTGAACAACATTTTGCTTAGCCAAATAAGGGCCAATTCAGAAGTAATCTCCAAATTTCACATAAAAAGTGAACAACGTTTTGTACTTGCTAGGTGACATAAATGCTTGATGAACTACTTTAATCTATGCATTAGTGTCATAGGTTAAATATGGCCACAAATTCTTTGCTGCTATTCTTACTGAGTGGTTGTGTCTAATTTCCATCCCTTTAAAACTGGACTGGTCTTAGAGACTTAACAATAGAATGCTACAGAAGTAACATTCTTGAACAGCTGAGAAACTTGGCAAATTCTACCTAGGGCCTCTTGTAACATTGCCTTTAGGAGCCCCAAACTGTCCATGTAAGTTATCTAACTTGAGACCACCATACTTGAACAGCCATGTGTAGGTACTCCAGTCAACAATCTCAGCTGAGCCCAGCTTTCCAGCCATCCTTGACAAGGTGTCAGAGATGGAAATGAAGCTGTCTTGGACTCTCTAGACCAGCCCATTTGCCAGGTGAATACCACAGTTACCTCTGTCAATACCACATGCAACAGAAGAATGACCTGTCTGAATTCTCATCAAATTTCTGAACCACAGAATCATAAGAGATAATATAACAGTTGCTGTTTTAAGCCACCAAGTTTTGGGGTAGTTTGTTACACATCAATAGGTAACTGGAACAATTAATGAGAAACCCCTGATATTAAACCACTATCAGAATTGCCGGACTTGGTGGTGCGCACCTGCAGTCCCAGCTACTTGGAAGGCTGAGGTGGCAGGATTGCTTAAACCCAGGAGTTGGGGCTCTAGTACACTATGCCGATGGGGGTGTCCGCACTAAGCTCGGCATCAATATGGTGACCTCCAGGGAGCAGGGGACCACCAGGTTGCCTAACTAAGGGTGAACAGGCCCAGTTAGAAACAGAGCAGGTCAGAATTTACTTACCTTGCACCAGGCAACATAATGACCAGTTGTAGTGCGGATGGAAGCAAAGCCCATTTGTAAATGACCAGGCTGCTCTTCAACATATTTAGATTGGAGAGGTGGTTCAGTATATATTGGGAGCTACAGGCAAAAAAAGTTCATGTCAAAAACATAAAATAGCTGGACTGCCTATTCCAAACAGTATGACAGAAAAGGAATATCCTTATCAACCTTCCTCCCTAAAAATAACTAAAAATTTTTTTTAAATCATCTTAAAGGCAAGGATGATGTGGTAAACTGGTTATAAAGACTATTCAGAGACCAGAAATTAAGTAACGCCACATATAGTATGACCCAGTGGTTCTACTCCTAGGTATATTTCGAGAAATTTCTGTTATTGTACACCTAGAACTATATACAATAACATTTATAGCAATACTTTAATTGTAAAAATCTGGAAAAAATCAAAACAAATGTCCATCAATAGTAAAATGAAAAATTAAATTGGGGAATATCCATACACTAGAATATTATAAATTAGGCAAAAATTTAAAAATGATAAGTACATGGAAAAATTTGGATGAATTTCAGGTGTATATATATATATATATATATATATGTAATGTTAAGCAAAAAAGGTAAGATGCAGAAAATTGCATGCAGGTATGTTTCTATCAATATACATAGTTCAAACACATGAAAAAACCAATAAATTTGTTGCATTGGAAATATAGACACTGTGAACTAAAATAAAATCTTAAGGCTCACCCCCCACACACACACAGGCTGACTGAATGGACCTCCTCTTGGCCAAGGGAATATACTAAAACTAAATTGCCTCCAGTGAGGAGGGAGGTCAGACATGCCTCATCATGCTTACCTCCCTTCTTGGAGACATCCTTTGTAACCCATTAACAGGCCTGAGTGTATGCAAGACAAACCTGCAGGTCCTTAATTTACACAGCAAATATATGTCCAGTGGCTTGTCTCTGATTAACAGACCTTATCTTAAAACATTCCAAGCCTTTAGACAAAGCTCCATGTCTTTAACCAATTACAAGTCAAAGATTCTTTAAACCCACCTATAACCTGTAAGACCCTCCCTACCCCCCACTTAGAGATGGCCCACCTTTTGGGGCCAAACCAATGTATGCCTTTCATGTATTGATTTATGACTTTACCTGTAACCTCTGTCTCCCTGAAATGTATAAAACCAACTGTAACCCAGTCACACCGAGTCCACCTGCTCAAAGTTTCTCGGGTGTGGCTCCAGGTCAGAGTCTTCAAATTTGGCTCAGAATAAATCTCTTCAAAATTATTTTACAGAGTTTGGCTTTTTTTTCTGTTAACAAGATATAAGCTAAAATTATAAAGCAAAGGTGGGGAATAATAAAAACTCAGGGTAGTGATTATCTCTGAATGGAATGGGACAGGAACACAGGGGATTTTGTTTTGTTTTTCCTTTAAATTGGATGGTAACTATATTGTTATTCATCATTATTATCATCATATTATTATTTATACCTTTCACACATTGAATAAACAGCCTTTTGATTCTAATTAATATTTAAGAAAAACAAATGTAAACATAAAATAACTATAAAACATTTAACCAGGTAAGGACTTATTTCCCTGTTTTTTTTTCTTTTATGTTAAGGGTGTAACATCTTTCTATGAAGTTTGGTGAAGACATAATTGGGGAGAATCAAGTTTACAAATCAATAGCAAGGGAACTTGATGACTAATGACTTTGGATTTGATCTACCAACAACAAACATGAGACTGTACTTAATAATATATTCCTGAAAAGTGTTAAGACAGTGGATGTAAAGTGTTCTCACCACAAAAATGATAACTATGTGTAGTAATGAACATGTTAATTAGCTAGATTTAGTCATTCCATAATGTATATATACTTCGAAACATATTGTATAAAGTAAATATATACAATTTTATGTCAATTTTTAAAAAAATTAAAAGTAAAACTAACAAAAGAAAAGAAAACAAAACAAAACATGAGACAGTGTCAGTTTGGTAGAACTTTCCAAGTAGTAGGTCCCAAAATTCTTTTGCCATTAAATGACCCTTTACCCATACCAGGATTATAGAGTTAGTGTTTCTTTTTCTAGACTAATGCTTGAATTTAAATTCACCTAGCTGGCAACTATGTGGCATTAGGAAGGTCATAGAGGCATATTTTATATTTAAGGTACATTGTACACATAAAAGGTACACTGCAGGTAAGGAAGGAAGTTTCCCCTCTCCCAAAGAAAGGAGACATGCATATGGATGTACTGGTGTTAGAGTGGGCAAAATTATTTACTTTATACATTTGTCCATCATATTCCCAGCCTCTCTATTCTTTACACTCCCAAATTCCAAATTTCATTAGTCATTAGTCATTGTTCTTATTCTCTTGCTTATCCCCACTGAAACCTGCTGACTCAGGTTGTTTATCTGTGGTCTACTGTAAGCATAATTTTGTGTATATACTTTTCTAGAAAGAGCATTCAAAGTTTCCATCAGACTCTCAAAGGGGTCAGAATGGTTAAAGAAGCAGTGCTTTAAAGTACTTTCCTTCTTTGGCATGGGCATAGAAGCACAGTTGAAAGGTTTATGATAAAAGGATTTCAGCTCTACTGTGAGAATTTTAAGAAACAGCCAGTAGGATGTTACTACAATATCCACTGAGGGAAGAATATTCTCACTATGGATTGGAGATCCTGAGCTGAAATGGCACTTTTTTATAAATACAACTTGTTTGTATTCAGAAATTATGATTAGATTCAGTAAGCTATAAAACCACATTTAAAATTAAATTGAACCAAAGTAACTAGAGATCTCAAATCAGTATTTTTTCTCTGTTATTTCTTGGTAACGACAAGAAAATGACAAGAAAATAAGTCAAACTCACATCATAGAGGGATTTTAAAAAGAAACATCCAGGTATGTCTATGGCTGGCTGTAAACATGCAGCCTAATTGCCAGTCATTTTGTAAATATGAATACTTCAAATTTCATGGTTTAAAAAAAAAACGATCACCCCATGGCCCTGCAGAGTTTTCTATTAAAGGAAGATTTAATTATGTTCGCTAGATGGCACCTAATAAGGCAGGAGTATATTGATACTTTTTTAAAAAAAAGATGTTTAACAAGAAGAGTTGAACTAAAACAGGATTTTAGGGTTAAATACAAGTTTACCAAAAGATTAAAATAACCACAATATCTCATAAAGTATTCTGGTTTAGTAGAGGCTTTATTATAAATAGATTTAAACAGATGTATAGCTCACTTTACACAATAAAAGTATCTAGAAATGTTGCATGTAAATTACATTTTCATCCCTTCAGAAATTTTACACTCGTCAAGGATTAGATCCTGACTTTGTGAATAGGTTCTAGCACATAGTTGGCAACCAACTTTGTTTAATAAGTAATTCAATTAACTTATATTTACAATGCACTGGGGAATACAATAAATTTTAAGAAATACTGTGCATTCTATAATAAAGAGCACTTATTTTAAAATTCAGAAATATGTAAATTCAGCTATTAGGGACAAATGCTAGTTACTTATCTTCCAACTCAGATTTTGAGCTATCCAAATATGAGAGTGTCAAGGAAGGCTTAAAAACACCATCTTTCTAAGATTAATAAAGAGAATATTGAGAATGTGCAAGTATGAAGGAAAGTGAATCTACCCTGGATTGCTAATGAAAATTAATAAAACTTTATCCAGTACCTAGAACAGCGCCTCTCATATATACAAGAGGAGCTCAAAAATATTTTTTGTTGAATGTATGAATATTACCTTTCTGCCTGTTAGTTTCACAACGTATCAATTTTTTGTGTGCCTTTTGACAATTCTGCTTCTAGAAATTCATCTTAAAGAAATAGTTATAGGTATACATAAAGATTTAGGTACAAAGTGATTCAAGAAGCATTGGCTACAATAGCAAAATAATTGTAAATATTCTAAGTTTCCAAAAATTTATGGAAATTTCACATTTGATGGTGCTACATTCTTACAACAGAATACTTACGACACCATTAAGAATTCTATCCAATGTCAACCAACTAGTCAATGGTGGAATCAGGATTCAGATTCAGGGCTGACTGATTCAAGAACTTATTATTAAGTGTGTAGATATATCTCAGGGGTGACTTTAGAGATAAAAAGCACAATGGCGAATAGAACCAGTAACCACAATTACAGCTCAACAGGCTGGCGTAATAGATTAACAAAATGAAATTTAAATAGGTATAAATATACCTCCAACAGAATCCAAAAAGTCCAAATGCCCAAGTACAAACTGGAAGAAGGTGCAGCTTACCAATAGCCCATGTAAAAAGTCTTAATGAATTTTAGAGAACTGCAAGTTCACTTTGTCATGGTCAAAGTCTGATTATGAGCACAGGTCTATTTTGAGTACTGGAAACAAAAATAAATATAAAAACTAATGTGATGTCAGGCAGCATTAATAGAAATATAACATCTGGAACAGGGGAAGTCAGGCTGACTCTAAACTGCAGTAGTCAAAACACTTATACCTGAAGAAAACACTAGCCATTTGAGCATGTTTTGTGAAAATGATCATGATAGTAAGGAACTCAAAGCTATAACATGAGAAATGGTTAAAGCACCTAATATGCTTATCCAGGAAGCAAAATTACTTAAAGTATAACTGACATCTGAAGGGTTATTTTTTTGAAAGAGATAAGAATTTTTCTGTATGGCACTAATGCAAAAGATACTTCTATCAATGGGTAGAAGTTATTATGAGACAGGTTTGTGGTTGACATAAGAAAGGACCTTAAGTTTGAATCAGGGCTTCTAGAAAATGGAATGGGCTCGTTAGGCTCCTTTACATGGAGTTACATGTAGAAGATAAATGGCCATTGAGTATGTCTACTATAGAGGAGGTTACAATACCATATAGGAGGCTGATCTAGAAAACATCTAAAGTCACTTCTGAAACTGAGATCTTAATGATTCTCTTAAACTGAGGTTTCCTAATACTGGATGTATGTGTATATAAATTTGTCAAGAAAGAAAAATCAGACTGCTTAGAACTTCTAAGCCCCTGTGCTACTTACTGATTATTCATTAAGGAAAATCACCAATTATTTTTCACTGCAATTAGAATTTTAGATGCTTGTTTTATATACAATATAGTATTTGGTTTGAGATACCTTATAACTATTTCTCTCAACTTATAAAATATACCTAACAAAGACTTCAAAGGCATTTTTGATGAGTAGAGGTAACAAAAAAACAGTTTTTGTATCATCTGTACATTATACAAAGTTCTTAAACTTTTGTAGGCAAATTACCTGCTCTGGTTTCATTAGCTGCTTTTTGTATTCCTCTTCTCTGGCAGCATGTACACTTATAGATGCATTTATCAGACCTGCAGGCATGGCTGTCAGCTTTCCCATCTGAGAAAGACATATCAAAAATACCTTTTAAAATGAAAAGCTTCCCATCTTCCAATTCCTGATAAATTTTGGAGGCATCTCAGGAACAGTATTGGTTTCACTTAAATATATTAAATACTCAAGCATTCCAAATTACTTCACACATTTTTAAGTTATAGTTCCTAAGATTCTCTTCTCATACTAAGAAGGCTAGTACTACCATCTAGTATGGTAGGGCACAATTTTTACCTATTTGTTAATTAGCTACTCTACATGGAATATAGCAATAAATTATCAGGAATATTATTAATATATCAATATAATATAGTAATGTAATAATTACTAAAATTTCAGGGATGAAGTAGGATTGATCTTGGTATTCATGCAGTCTACAAACATTAATTGAACACCTACTATGTGCCAGACCCCAGACTCAGTGTTTAGAATATATCAGTGAACAAAACAAACATCTCTGCTGTCATGGAACTGACATTCTAGTGGGGACAATAAATACATTATATGGTATGTTACAAGTTGATGAATGCTATGGGAAAAGTAAAAAATAAAGAGTAGACTGGAGTACTGGGCAATACAGGTTGCATCTCGAAATACAATTTCTATACATTATTCATAAAAATAATTTCCTTGCATTACAAATCCTTTGCCCCTGACTTTCCCAGTCCCTTCCCTGTTACCTGTCTCATGCTTAATCTAAAACAAAAAGTGATCTCTGTTTTGGATATAACTGGATTTTAATTAAGAAGGCAGGAAAATTACCAGCTGTAGGAATAAAATGTTCCAGTGTTAATTAGGCATAAAAATAATTCCAAAAGATTATCCATTCAAATGTCAAATGAAAAGCTTTCCAAGGAATAAATATTTTAAGGGTCTGATTCCTTATATGGGAAGGAGGCTTGCTGAAATCGACAAAGAACATCCCCAGGGAAGAAGTCTTCTTGATTTACACACAAATAAAATTGGGCACGACCTGGAAGAAACATTGGCCGAAGGATTCTAAATGCTCTCCAATAACAGTGGTAGTGCCTGTGCTTCATTTCTGACACCGTTTTCAATATTTTCCGAGCAGAGTAAGGGAACCTATATAAGCACTATTTGAGCAATTTCCTGTTTAAACTAGGCATGACTCTGATTCAGATTGAAGCTCCAGAAATACAGGGTAAAATAAAGACTTAACACTAAAAGAGAAATTTTGTTTACGTCTCCCATGCCTTCTTCTAGTACATGCAACAGCATCACAAACTGATTTATCTAGGCGTGTCTCCTCAAAAGATATCACTTTTGATTTTTCATACCCAGTTGGTATTCACCGATGAAATAAGATTTCCACTGTATACCTATATCAAGCATCAATAAAAAATGTATTAAAACTGATGCCACCAAGTATGCTCTCCTATAAACCTGATAAATTTTGTTAATAAAAGTTCTGAAGTTATGTGAAGGATGTCAATTTTTACATTTAAAAGCTATTTTTTAAAAATAATTCTTCCTAAGACATTACTCCTCAGATATAAGAAAAACACTTTGAAGTATACTAATATCTGAACATTTTTCAACACCTTAATGCTCTCAGAGTATAGTCATGTTACTTCATATAATACAATATTAATAACATGTAGACTATAAATGAAATGCATAGCTACTGCTTGATAATTATGATCTAGTGCTCCAGAGTATGGATTTACTAACTGAGCTAGTGGCCTAAAATGTTAATATACCTTGAAAAGTGCCTCAGTGCTTTCTTTACATTTTCTAATCAGTAGGGTAGGGTCCACCCATTCTTTCCTACTATCTTCACAGATACCTTGAGTTTTACTGATGAGGCAGTGTGGCATAATGGAAAAAAATATGAGCCTAGGAGTTACACAGAACTTATTATCTAAACGTGAACATGTTACCTAAGCTCTTAGGGTTATACTCCCAATATGGTAATCATTAGCCACATGTGGTTATTTAACTTGAAATTAAAATTAATTTAGTCATGTTAGCCTCAGTTGAAGTGCTCAACAACCACAATGTAAACACAAATATAAAACAATTCCATCATCATAGAAAATTCTAGTAGACAGTGATATCTCAATTAGGTTAATCTTAGGTTATAGATATGAAAAAATGGGTATGCCTTCCTGTTTACGATTTTCATGAACACTAAGGAATTATATAAAAATGGCTTGCCACTTGGTAAACAGGAAATTAATTTTAGTTTCTCATTCCTTCTGATTGCTAAATAAAGAAATTAAGTGGTTGTGCTTACTCCCCATTTTTCCCCTCACATGTATTTGATGTTAATCAGGCTGTAGTGAGAACCATAATACCAATCAAAAACATAGAGCATATTTACTGCCTTTAAACAAAAAAGGACAACATTTTTATCAAAAGAAATCATAGGAGATTGGCACACCTGGTGCATTTCAAGCCCCAAGTTTATACTAGTGAAGTAAGCATCACTATCTTAAAGAGTGGCAGCTGATGGTATAACACACTGAAAAATTTTGAACAGGGATTGGCAAACTACAAGCCTGGGCTAAATATGGCCTGGACTCTTTGCCCAAAATGTTTTATTTTCAATATATTAAAAGATTTGTAAAAACAAACAAAAAGCAAAGAACAATATGTGACCAGAGACCTTATATGTCCTGCAAAGCCTTAAACATTTGACATAAGTCAACTTGAGTGGTAATATATTTTGGGAAATCAGCTCACTACAAATTGTGACTGTAAACATTGTACTGTAAATGTTTTGTAGTTTTCCCCCAATAAAACTTTAGGAAGAAAAAATAAAAAAGAAATTACCAACCTTTGATTTAGGATATCAAATAAGATATTTAAAAAGTATCAGAGTTTGGGAGTCTTATAAAAAATTTACAGGCTCATAAAGCTGTCAAATAAGATATTCAAAAAGTATCAGAGTTTGGGGGTGTTATAAAAAACTTAGTCTCATAAGGATGTCAGTCGAATAGCATTAAAATTGAGCAGAAGCAATCTGGTTTTCACAAGAAAAGGCCTTGACTTAAAACTATTTGTAACTTCAAAATAATGACTTGTCAAGTCAAAATTAAAAATGACTTATACAAAATCAATGAGAGAAAAAAACTGGCTTCCTCCAAAAGATAACAGGGTCCTAGGATAGAATTATCTCATACAGTGATATATATAATACAAATAGTAAGACTAAAAATGAGCATCAGGTAACTCTCCCATAAGACTCATCCCTTCCAAGTGTTTCTGCAATCAAAATATACTTGATTCTCATTATTTGCAGTAGTTATATTTTATAAAGTAGCCTTGAACATTGATTTAGGGAATAAAACCATTTAGGGAATTTCCCCTGAACCACTGTTCCTGGGGAAAATACAGGATCAACTACCTGCTATCCTTTGGTTACAACATTGCAGCCAACCCATCAATACATAACCTTGTTTCATGTGTGTATATATTTAAAAACTCCTTATTTTTTTTTTTATTTTTTCACCTTCAATAAATTCTTTTCCAAATTTTATTTATTTATTTATTTATTTATTTATTTATTTATTTTCAGAATATTACAGGGATACAAACACTTTAGTTACATATACTGTCTTTGTACTGCCTAAGAGCTACAAGTGAGCCCATCCCCAAGAAAGTGAGCACTGCACCCATTAGGTGTGAATTTATCCTCCTCCTCCTTCCCCTCCCACCCGCCCCACACCTGCAGAATGTTACTTCCATATGTGCACATAACTGTTGATCAATTAGTACCAATTTAATGGTTAGTACACATGGTGCTTCTTTTTCCATTCTTGTGATACTTCACTTTGAAGAATGGGCTCCAGCTCCATCCAGGATAATACGAGTTATTAGTTCACCATTGTTTTTTACGGCTGAGTGGCACTTCATGGTATACATATACCACATTTTATTAATCCACTCATGTATTGATGGACACTTGGGTTGTTTCCATCTTTGCAATTTTGAATTGTACTACTATAACATTCTAGGGCAGATGTCTTTTTTATAGAACGTCTTTTTTCCCTTGGGTAAATACCCAGTAGTGGGATTGCTGGAACAAATGGTAGTTCTACTTTTAGTTCCTTGAGGTATCTTCATATTACTTTCCATCCACAGAGGTTGTAATAATCTGCCGTCCCACCAGCAGTGTATGATTGTTCCTGTCTCTCTGCATCCACGCCAACGTTTGTTGTTTTGGGACTTTTTAATAAAAGCCATTCTCACAGGAGTTAAGTGATATCTCATTGCGGTTTTGATTTGCATTTCCCTGATAATTAGAGATTTTTTTATCTCTGCCTTTTTTTTTATTTCAGCATATTATGGGGGTACAAATGTTAAGGTTACGTATATTGTCCTTGCCCCTCTCCCCCCTTGAATCAGAGCTTCAAGCATGACCATCCCCCAGATGGTGCCCATTGCACTCATTATGTATGTATATACCCATCCCCTTCTACCCCCTCCCATCTGCCCGACACCCGATAAATGTTGTTCCTATATGTCCACTCAGGTGTTGATCAGTTAATACCAACTTGCTGATGAGTACATGTGGTGCTTGTTTATCCATTCTTGGGATACTTCACTTAGTAGAATGGGTTTCAGCTCTATCCAGGAAAATACAAGAGGTGCTATATCACCATTGTTTCTTATAGCTGAATAGTACTCCATGGTATACATATATCACATTTTATTAATCCACTCATGTATTGATGGGCACTTGGGTTGTTTCCACAACTTTGCGATTGTGAATTGTGCTGCTATAAACATTCGAGTGCAAGTGTCTT
>CAUYRT010082884.1:0-36424 GCA_963574885.1 Lepilemur ruficaudatus | reverse complement strand
TGAGCCACCATGCCTGGCCGAGATTTTGCTCACTTTTGGTGCTATTTTCCTCAATCTTGCTGAGTTAACATTTATACTAAATTGCCTGAAATCAAATAGTAGAGATCTTATCTTCTCACTGTATTGCAATGACCTTCTTAGCTGATCCTTGAGTAATTTAACCCATATCCTAATGGTCCAATTAAAATCACATCAAATAAGTAAAATTGGATTTTCTTTTGTATTTTGTGGAAGCCGTCCTTACCTAGGCAGCTCTAAGTGCGTACTCACATAGCACAGTTAGGGTTTTGAGGCATAAAGCAGTATATTAAATGGCATTTCCATTCACTCAGTTGGTATTCATGGGCACCTACTCCCTAGAGGGTGAAGAACTGTGTTAGCCTGGCCACCGACTTCCTATTAACTGAGGTCATGTCATACTTGATGCAGTTGGTAATCTCTGATATCACCATGTATAAGGCACAGTTTAGGAGCCCCAGTGAGCAATGATGTCCACAGGCTGCTGCCATCAATAGCTTCTAATCTGTATGGGGCTAAACAAATACATAAAGTCGTTCTAATATAGGGCATGATTTAAGTATCTTAAAAGAAGTATAAAATGAAAAAACATACACATTTTTATTTCACTGGCGTACTACTCCGTTGACGTACTACTCCGGAGACGTACTACTCCGTTGTAGAGACCAACAAGGACATTGTGAAGGAGGTGGCAGCTGATCAGGACCCTCTGTAGGCTATGATTTTATATTTCAAAATTAGTGAAACTTCTCCCAGATGTATTTTATAGATCACTTTGAAGGGGCCAGACTTCCACTCAAATGTTTTTCTTAAAGTAACTCAGCTGAATTAGGCCAGGCGAGGTGGCTCATGCCTGGAATTCTAGCACTCTGGAAGGCTGAAGCGGGAGGATGGCTTGAGCTCAGGAGTTTGAGAGCAGCCAGTGCAAGAGCAAACCCCTGTCTCTACTAAAAATAGAAAAATTAGCCAGGCATGATGGCATGCGCCTGTAATCCCAGCTACTCAGGAGGCTGAGGCAGGAGAATCGCTTGAGCCCAGGAGTTTGAGGTTGCTGTGAGCTAGGCTGACACCACGGCACTCTAGTCCAGGTAACAGAGCGAGACTCCGTCTCAAAAAAACAAAAAAAGCAAGCTGAATTATTCTAAGTTTAAAAACTTGCAGATAAGACTACCGATCTTCCTCACATAGCAGTCAATCCCACCCCATCCCCACATTTAAAACCTCAGTGTTAGGATAATCCTCATTCTGACTCTAAATCTCTCCCAATAGTGTTTAAATCTGTTTTCCTTTTTTCAGTCTGTAGAAGAAACAGGAAAGAGCAAGTTTTCTCTATATCTCAGGCATACCTATCATCTCAAAGTCTCTAGAAAATTCCATTCTTTCATCATATTCTTATTGAGCACCTATTAATAAAAGGCACAAGAGATATAAGAGTGGATAAAATGGGTTCTGACATTAAGAAACTTAACTCTTTGGAGAAAATAAAATCTGTAAAAATAATCACGGAACAATACGTGAGAGTGCCTCAAATGTGGTACAGAACACTAAGGAGTTCAAAGAAGAAGGTATTGGTTAGTATCAGACTCATGGAAAATTTCCCAAAAGAAAATGGGACTTGAGCCAGGGCCTGAAGGCTCCATAAGGTTTCAATAGATGGCGATAACAGGGGGACTTATTTCAAGTAGAATGGTATAGGATGAAAAGAATGGGGCATACTGGAAACATAAATTAGTCTAAGTATCAGACTAATGTAGAAGAAAACCTGAAATCTGGCCATTGAGGGCCTACAAAAAGACTTTGTAATATAAGCAAGAAGCAGAGTGAAATATAGTTATAATTTTATAAAAAATGTCCTTTTAAAAAGCTTAGAGTTTAATCTGTCAAATTTCAGAAATTTTCTTCCATTGATGTTTTGAGTTGGAATCTTAATGTTCAGATGTGCAGATTTCTAATAAGAACAATTGACTCCCATCTCCCTTCACATCCTACCTCTCAGAGACATATCCTACCCATTAGTTTATTCTCTGAAAAAAAGAACAAAAATTAAGTCATTAAAATTAGTGCTAAGTGAATATAAGTACAAAATCACCAAATTTCCTATTTTTAACTTTCTAAGAAAGTAATGAAGTTTTAAAATACGTTATTCCTGATTATAAGTAAGATTTGCTTTTTTGCATTTCAATATTTCTGAAATCAGGTAATCTAAAAATTAATATATACAATTAATGAAGTATTTACTTTACCGTCTGAAAAGCTATGATAAAACAAATGGTGTATTTTATAATTGATGGTATTTTAAAAATTAAGGAAATAAGATAATAACAGTCCACCATTCAGAGCCCAAGGCTTCAGTAGTCATGGTCCCTCAGGTATCTGAGTTTCAGAGATTTCAACAGATTTTACCATGGTACGGTAAACACTGTAAAAGTCAGGCAGTGTTCCTATCCATGCTTGAATCAGACAGGAAAACTCTCACAATGATTTTACAAAGTTCATATCTCTCCCAATCACCTCCAAATCTGCCCCTCCTATCACAGCAATCGGTGTAACAAAGGGAACAAGAGCTTTCAGATGTTTATGAAGTCCTGGAGCTTAATTCATCCTTTGATATCACCTGATGTACACCACTACCATTCTGAGCCGGGCCACGGCTGAATATTCCACATCATGCATCCAATAGTCCTAATTAACCTGGAATTAAAATACTGCATGGGATGCAGTTCCTCTACCCTTACTCGTAGGGCTCTAGCTAACTAGGAGCAGAGATGCCTCCAAATCTGCTTTACCAGCAGTTGTTTGGGAACAAGAGAAAAGTGATTATGCAAATATACATCATCCAAAATGATTCAGTCTTACAAAGATAATGTGAGATATCTAGCAGAGAAATGGGGAGATGAACTGTTTGTTCTAGGAGTTCAAACTGCTCCCTTCAGTGCTATGCTATTCGACCATCAGACGATTACCATTAGGCCTAATAGCAATCTTCATTTGTTAACGTAACTCTCCCATGACAGAGGGTAACTGAGAGCCAGGCACATGAGTCTCATTTAATTTAATCATGAAAACAAACCCGAGGCAAAGCTATTATTCTCCCCATTGTAATAATGAAGAAACTGGGGCTTTTAGCAAGTGAGTGACCTGGCCAAGGCCAAACAACCAGGAAGTGTGAGTCAGGATGGCAATGAGACATTTAATCACCAGACTATCCTGCCTTCTGCTACTAACTACTTACAAAGAGAGAAACTTAATGCACAAGTTAAAAGACACTGAAATGACAGAGCAAATCAAAACTCTAAATGTCTCATTCATTCAACAAACACGCAGTGAGCCTATACCATCAAAGGACAACTACAAAAAAGTACTTCGAAAATAAATATTTAATAATAATGGAACTATAATTATAATGTTTATATCTTTACAATGCCTTTGGAAAAATTCTTTCCATCATCTTCAGATTCAGTCAAAAAATAATTGTACATTGTACTTTTCAAGTGGGGTTAAAACCATTGTTAAATATTTAACATAAAATATCTTCATATCTATGTTAACATACTTTTATGTTTAATGTAAACAAAATTTCATAGGTTTTCACATTCATTTTCTTCTGACATCTGCAAAAGAATGCTGTATGCCCATTTTTCAGATAAAAGAGGCTAAAATAATATGATGGGGAGAGATTTAAAGAGAGGAAAAAAGCCGAGGGAGCCAGTAAACCAGTGAGGATGGAACAACTCCCCAGGTCTTCAGAGAGGCAGCCGAGGGGACCATGAACCAGCAAATGCCACATGCCTATTATCTAGCTTAGAAAGGTGCACACCTCTGAAAGCAGCTGAATTTAAGTCCAGTGTGGCACTTTCATAAAATGGCATCAAAGGTTGGGCTATAAATCTTTCTTATTCTCAAGTCACTGGACATTTAAGAGCAAAGATATTGATGGGCTCTTTCTCTCCTTTTCTTTTTCCTTGTAACAGATGTATGATTCATGGATTGTCCTTTAGTGGTCTCCATTTTCATCTTATTACTTTTTCTTTGCTTCTGCTTTCTGACAGCTCTGAAAAACAAGGTGCTAAATTATTTTATAGAATGAGCACAGTGAATTATGTAATTATGTTGAAGTTTAATTAACTAGCTAACCAAATACGAAAATACAAGGGAAAGAATTTACTGTGTCACAAGCATAAATCCTCAGTATCCTAACCATAACAACCAGGAAATAGTCAGAGGCCTGACCAAGCAAAATGTGTGAGGAAAAAAATTTCCTTAAAAGATGGTTACTACGGATTAAGAACAAGCTATTTGGGATGAACACGCCACAGAGGTAAACAGCATAGCCAGTGAGTTTGTTTCATTTTTTGTTTTGTTTTTGTTTTTGTTTTTTTGGTACATCTGTGCTGCTCAACTCAGCACTTCAATCTCAAGATGCCCAGACTGCATTTTTTAGGAGAGGGACCAATACATTTGGCAGTTAGGAGAGGAAGAAAAATGAAACAGCACAACAGAAAAAACTGACACTACTTGAAAGGGCCCATTTTTTAGGTCCTACAGATCTTCCTTTCCTCAGTAGATCTAAAAGTCCTGACAGGAGCCACATGTGTGTCCTCATTTTGTGGTCCACATCTTCTTGAAGACTAGCTTCAGAATGAACAAGCTGGAACTCACCCTCTAAAAACACTAAACCACACCAGACAAAACAGATCCTTTATTTCTGGTAGTCTCTGAACTAAGTTATAAGCAGCCTGTGGCTGAGAAATATTACCAGTCCATCCATTCACTTTCTCCAAGCAAGCAGAATCATGCCATTTATATCAAGAACCAAGGAACAGGCTGGGGCTAACAGCACTGGTAAACCCAGAAACTTCCTCTGGCTACCCAGCAATATCAATCATTAGAATCACCTCTCATAAGCTACAATAAGCTTTTCCTTAGGAAAAGCTTTTTCCTAGGACAAAACCCAGGGAAAGAGCTTCATAAATAGTATATAAACCCCTAATGGGTCAAACTCATGCCTTACTTTTTGTTTACTCCATGTATATATTTCATGTTGGGAATACAAAAATGAAGAGGTATAATCTTTGACTTCAAGGAGTTGGGAGACAGAGAGAGAAGACAAATGTCACCCTTCCCCCATTTTATAGGTAGAGATATTGAGGCTATGAAATCTATGATCACCCCATGAAGAAGTGACAGAAGCAGCTTGAATCCAGATTCAGTGTTCTTAATCACCTGGATACTACATACTGTATTATAAACTATTCAGATATGTAAAATGCTAACCATATAGTAATCGCTTACTAAATATTAGCCATTATTAGTAGTTCCACATGACCATCAAGTGGAATTTTGCCTGACAACTTGACACTTTTCCATATTTAGATTTTGCACTATGGACTAGGATACCCTACCAGTTCAAAATAAAACAGTCATCTTTATACCGATTCATGCATGTTATATAAATCTCTTTCTCCCAGCCATTTCTTAGAAATGGGATAATTTTTGGATAAGTGATGATTTAGCAAATTTAATGAAGTATAGTATAATTTCTAATGGCAAAGTCAATGAAGCCATGTGTGCCTGTATACAAAATTTAAATTTCTCTTTGGCTCATCCACTCATAAGGGGACTAAAAATGAACCAGATTTCACTAGGGGATATAGTTAAAAAAAAAAAAAACCCAGAAAAAAATGGAAAATATTCATTTGTAATATAAATATATAAAACTTCCCAGATACAGTCTTTGAACAGTGATGAACTGATTGAGTATAAGTCAATTAATTGTTTCATTTTGCCTTAAAATTAAATTGACCTAGTATTTGTCCTCTAAATTACATATTTATGTAATGATAAAATGAGCTTTAACCACAAGAGGGAGCTAGCATCATTCCAGTTCACATCTAAAGAAAAATTAACACTAAGGAAAAACAAATTAATGGAAGACAGATGTAAAAAGTAGAAGATGGAAAGACCTTTTATGCCATATATGTTTAAAAGGCTATTCAAATGATTTTTTACTATTGTAAAGAAAAAATAATTTTCCTTGTCAATTCCATTATAAAATTTTTTTGAATGCAAAAACCGTTAACAGGAATTTAAGAATCTTCTTTGAGAGAAGAAAGTACTACTATTTAGAATTAGCAGATATCTGTTATCTCAAGGGATTTGCTCTTGGAATTAAACTCGACAAAATCTTATACTGAAAGATACCAGAATGATTTTCCCCAATGAAAATAATATATTGCTACCAAAGAGACTAGCTGGGGCTATTTAGGAAGCAATGAAGAGCCTATAATATATTATCAAAATGCAAATTCAGTTTCCATGTGTCATAAATTCACAGAATTAAAGGCTGAGCATGTTACTAACTTCAGTTTCTATCCAGAACTACACTGTAAATAGTATAACAATCCCAGACCAATAAGTTTATAAGGTTGTATTCCATTGTTGAAGGTTTCTAAGGAAAAATATTTTATAAGATTCTTCAATAAGTCTCTTTTATTAATTTTTAAAAATTAATTACTTCTATTCTGGATTACTTAGTGGAAATAATTATTTAAAGTAGAATAAATTTATGAAAGAAGCAGTTTAAATAGTGGGCAGAATTCAAGTGGCTGAAAATGGAAAAGCAATTTTCACTGACCATAAATAAATAAATAAATGGAAAAGAATTCTAATATAATCATAAGTACTTACTAAGGCATCAGATACTTTTAATACTAATTGATATTTTTTTCATCACAAGTCATATGATAGCCCAAAATTTTTACCCTCATCTCAATTTTTATGTAATGTTAAATTTAGCTATCTGGTAATCTGTAATTAATAACTGTGTGACGTGAGGTAAGGTTTTCTTATCAATAAAACAAGAGGACTTAATCTTTAGCATCCCTTTCAGTTAAAAAAAAGAAGTATACTCATTCAAATTAGCCCAGCTGAAATAGCAATGTTTTTCTAAATGTGCTATTATCATTGGTATAACTTTGCTCTGAGCTATAATCAGTACCAAATATTGGTGGGAGAAGTGAAAATAATCACAGAAAAAGATAATCAAAATTTTAAATATTTAACTATTAAGCATGTCTAAATATTCTTCTTGAAATCTGATATAATTTACAGAAATAACTTCACTTTACAATTTGTCTACTGTGGAAGTATTCACTACATTCAATGTGAAATGCCTCCTCCAGCCTTTCCCACATCCGATGTGTCCCTCGAAGCCTGACTTAAATATCATGTCCTTCAATAAAGCCTGAACTTTCATCCCACAAATTATAATTTCACACGAACCAAAGGAGATGTAAAGCTAATCACTTTCTAACTCATATTTTGGTTCTTTTCATGTCTAACCTGTGAGAACATAAGTTCCTTGAATGTAAGCTCTTTGACTCGCCTGCCTCTCCTCCTTCCCCCTTCTATGCAAACAGCACAAAATCGTGAAAATAACAATCAATTTAGCGCTTCTGAATCCCCTGAATGCTGCACATTTTGTGGGCTGCACTGCACAAAAAGCACATGTGGAAAATTTTTTTCTAATACATAAAAGAATTCAACTAACTTGTTAGCTCTTTTAGATGTAGCGGTGTTAGGACAAGTACTGCGTTTGTGATCCAATTCACCACAAATAAAACAGCCATCCTTGGGGCCCTCGCAAGAGTGACCTGGAAGAGCACAACGACTGCAAACGCTACAGTGGATCCAGGCTGTAAAATAAAATTAGGCTTTAAAAGAAGTTCATTTTGTATAATTTTTCATTTTATTAACTTTTAAGGTATGATACATGAATAGTGTTTACCTGAAATATTGTGGCTGGTTTGCATAATTAGTTTTAATTTGGCTAATGAGACCAAGGTGAAGAGACCAAGGAATCCCACATAAACTAGCTAACATCTTTCTGTTACATGGCAACAAATTCAGCCCTTCTCCAATAAGCCCTGAGCTGACAGCTACTATTACAATGGAGGCTGGCTGAGTGACACAAAGCCCTGTTAAGGTTAGCAGTCATCACTCCCTATGCAGGACAGAACATATATGTTGGTAACTAAAATTAAAAAGCAAATAAATTATTGCAGTTCTCTACATTAATTATTTTTCCTGTATAAATACAATTAAATAAAATCTTATTTAGATGGAGAAGAACTCTAAATTGTTTTCACAGGATTTCAAACACTAAGTCTTATACTTACAAGGCTTTACACACTTTTTGCAGAGAAAGCAATGGTTCCATTTCCTGCCATCCTAAAAAAACAATTTTTAAACTATATTTAATTTGTTATTAAAAATCAAGTCCCACAATTAAAAATTAAAATGTCTTATTAAAATCTGTGTAAATTATTCATTCCTTATTTCTCCCTTTTCTGTGCTTGACAATTAAATACTTTGATTTTAATTTATGCATTCATTTCTCCACTCAACTCAAATGACTCCTTGATGGGCATCAATTTCCTTAACTATAAAACTAGGAGATTTATCTAAATGATCTTGAAAATCCACTCCAGTTCGAGCAACTCAATCTACACAAAGAAAAGACTTAAATGAAAATTTCAAGAGAATTAATGATTCATAATTTTATGTGTCTATACTGTATAATCCTTAATGAAATTCATATTTGAGAACTTTAATTTAGAAAGATAGATTACAGGTTACTGTTTGATTAATTTTAAAACTATGAAATAAAACGTATCTAGTAAAGTACAAAAAAACACCTATATCTAACTTAGTAAGTATTATACAGCAAACAAAGATGAAACGTACCAGGTCAGGAAATAGACCAGCCCCCTAAAACCTCCCCACGTGCCCCTTCCCCATTATGGCATTCCTCCCCTTCCCACTGAGTAACACCTATTCTGGTTTTGTGGTGGTCATTTCCTTGCTCTTGTTTATTTTTACTACCTCTGAGTACATCTCTAAAAAAGTTTTGTTTTTCTCAATTTTAAACCATACAATCTGGACATAGTCTTTTCCAAATGAAGAATACTGATCATTTCTAAACTAACTGAAAATACATATGCATAATCAGATGTGTTAACCATAGTTAAAAACAAGTATAACCAGTAATAAAATTACACAATTAGGAAAAATGTACTTTCTAATATTTACACGAATACAGCCTTTTCTTTGGAGAATAATTTGTGCCTAATAGTCAAAGTAAACTTCACATGTGCTCTTTCTGACCACATTTAATTAAAATACACAAAGCAACTTAAGGGTCATCCTACCTTCCTAACAAACTAAGAGGTTTATTCATAATTGCCAAAAACTTGGAATGAACCAGGATGTACTCAGTAGGCGAATGAGTGAACAAACTGCTGGTACATCCAGACAGAAGAATATTATTTAGCGCTAACAAAAAATGAGCTGTCTAGCCATGAAAAGACTTGGAGGAAGCCTGAGTGCCTATTGCTAAGTAAAAGAAGCCAATCTGAAAGGCTACATACTATATGATTCCAACTATATGACATTCTGGAAAAAGCAAAACTGTGGAAACAGTAAAAAGATCAGTGGTTGCCAGAGGTTGAGGGAGAAAGAAGGATGAATAGGCAAAGCCCAGAAGATTTTTGGTGAAACCAAAAACAGTGAAACCATTCTGTATAATACCATAATGGTGGATATATGTCATTATACATTTGTCCAAACCCACAGAAAGTACACCACCAAGAGTGAGCCCTGATGCAAATATTGAGTAGGTTCATCAGTTGTAACAAATGTATCACTCTGGTGGGGGGTGTTGATAGTGGGGGAGTCTGCACGTTGGGGAAGGCGGTATGCAGGAAATCTTTGTATCTTCTGCTCTATTTTGCTGTACACCTAAAACAGTTTAAAAATAACGTCACTAAGGCTGGGCGCGGTGGCTCACGCCTGTAATCCTAGCACTCTGGGAGGCCAAGGCGGGTGGATTGCTCAAGGTCAGGAGTTCGAGACCAGCCTGAGCAAGAGCGAGACCCCATCTCTACTATAAATAGAAAGAAATTAATTGGCCAACTAAAAATATATGTAAAAAAACGGGCATAGTGGTGCATGCCTGTAGTTCCAGCTACTCAGGAGGCTGAGGCAGGAGGATCGCTTGAGCCCAGGAGTTTGAGGTTGCTGTGAGCTAGGCTGACGCCACGGCACTCTAGCCCGGGCAACAGAGTGAAACTCTGTCTCAAAAAAAAAAAAAATAACGTCACTGAAAAAATAATAGCTAAATAAATAAATAGGAGGTATGTCTCTTGTAGTCCTTCTTCATCTGTAAAAAAGTAGGGAGTAACTGAACCTACCTAATAAAGCTGTTGTGAGGATTAAATGAGTTAATCCTTGTACAGCTCTTAGGAAAGGGCTTGTCACATTAAGAGTGCACAGTGCATATTACTAATTATTGTTTCATCAGAATAGTGATATATGTAATAGTTCAGTGCCTTATTTGAAACATTATAATTTTAACCGTCTTACAGTACCACATGAAAATGAATTCAAATAATTGTTGGTGATGATGAAGACAACTGAATATTTTTAAAAGCCTGTTGTATTCTATAATTTAAAATAAGTTATGGTATTAAAGTTTAATTAACAAATGATAATACATTAATACAAATGGTTAATATTAACAAAATAACATTTAAAAAGTAATGAAACTAGTAAACTAAAACTAATATACCATTAGTATATTAAAAATAGTAAAAATATATTCTATAAGAAAACTATACCTTGGATGTGCAAGAATTACAGTGCTCACAGTGTTGATTCTCTAGAGAAACATATCGTTGACAAAGAGGGCAAAATCTAAAGAGTAAAGAAACAGGAAAATCAGCTGCATATATTTATTGAGATTCACAGAGTAGATAAAAGTTTACAAGGACACTCATTACAAAAACTGGGTGTAACCTGAGTTTAATTCAATATGAAATTATGGACCTAATTTAAAAGTAATAGAAGAACTACAAGATTCAATATTGAAAGCATTTTACTGCTAGATTTATGTAACTTTATTTTCAGTTACTCATGTATTTCAAAATCCCACTGTGATCTTACCTGTATCCTTCTTCGGTAGGAAGGATTATTTTGTTGCGTGGAACGTTAGTGAAAATACGCACAGGAGACTGTTTTCGACCTGTCTTTCCATGTTTATAAAGTGCATGATTATCATAATCTACCTAGAAAAATTTTAAAACATTAAAGCAAAAAGAAACTTTACTCAAATGAGTCAATATTTATTAAGATTCTTTAACCAATAAATGAACAAGCTCATGGCAAGATGTGAGTTAAACCAAGCATTTAATAAAAGAATTCTTTTTTTTTTCTTTTGAGACAGGGTCTTCTCACTGTCACCCAGCCTGGAGTGAGTCATCAGGGCTCACTGCAACCCCAAATTCCTGGGTTCAAACAATCCTTCTTCCTCAGCTTCCCAAGTAGCTGGGACTACAGGCACCTGCCACCAGGCCTGGATAATTTTTTTTGTTTTTTTGTAGAGACGGGGGTCTTGCTGTGTTGCTCAAGGCTGGTCTCAAACTCCTGGCTTCAAGCAATCCTCCTGCCTCAGCCTCCCAGAGCACTGGGACTACAGGCATGAGCCACAGCGCCTGTATAGCGTTAGGCCTGTTGTCTTAAGAGAACAATTCTAATTTTTTATCCAATACAACAGACTTTACATGAAAGTCTATTTTGTAATTAAGAATTTAGCTTTTGGCATTAAAAAATTCTGCCTTTGTGGATGTGTGCTGGTTTGGTAGGGACTTCTCATTTTTCTGTGAAGTTCACTGTGTGCCAGTTCCCACACCAAGGCTAAGTCCAGCCTCAGCCTGGCCCTCCACACCCTCCACTCTCTGTCCTCTCACACTCTGGTAGACACTTTGGTTTGTGGGCCAGATAAGGCACTGCCACTTACTTATGTGACCTTACGCAAGTTTACTATTTTTCATCTGTAAAAGGTGGCTACTGATAATTACCTTAAAGTTGCTGTGAAGGTTACACATGAGATAATGTATGTAAAACACTTAGTTCAGGGCCTAACATAAAGTAGAAAAATCGAGGTGAAGAGAGGTTCCCAACTACAGTTGTTCTCCCCACGGTGACCATCTCAAACATTTCTCTCTCTCCTCAAGGTCCCTAATTCAACTTTTAGTTTCAGCAGATTACCTTGAAAGCAAAGTAAAGCTAACAAGCATGATTTCTATTCTCTTCTTGCTTCCATCCTCTCCCACAACCTATCACTCACATACATTCTCAATTTGGTTTTAAGTCTGCTATGAATCCACCTGGCCACTAAATCTGACTTTCTTTAGATTAGTAATTCTCAAAGTGTGGTACTGAATCAACAACATCAGCGTCACCTGGGATCTTGTTAGAAACGCAAATCCTCACCTTACCTAGGACTTAATAAATCAGAAACTCTGGGAACGGGGCCCAGTAATCTGTGTTTTAACAAGCCCTCCTGACATGCTACAGTTTGAGAACCAGTGCTTTAGCTTATCCACAGAATACCGTGAGGTTTTTATGAGGTCAGTATAGGTAATCCTCAACATTCAGATATGTTGTAATGAATTGTTTGAATTCTAAACAAGAATACACTTAAGAACTTACAAATGGAACTGGCTTTCAAGTTAACTATTTAATAAGTGAATCACAAAAATGTAAGAAGTTGATGACAAGGGAAGGAGAGCTTTTCTATGGCAGATCCCTAGGCTCGCTCTCTGGCCCTGTCTAGTTTAACGCCAAGCTTCAGCAGTGGGAAAAAACGAAGTACAGGATGAGGAGACCCAAAGGACAATGTGAAAAACCTCCTAGGGGTTTCCGGCTGACTGTGAGCATGGTGAGTCCACAGTCCAGCACAAGTGTGTACAAGCTACTTGGAAGTATAGTATCATAACAAGGGAAGTACAAGGTTAGATCACATTTGAAGCTCTGTGCTCAGTCACTACATCTTAAGAGTGACACTGATAAAAACAGTTGATTTGTAACAAAAATAATGGGAATGAACAGAATTTATAGTTTAACAAATTGGGGGTGTTTATTCAGAAAAGAGAAGGCTGGGAAGACCTGATCGCTGTTTTATAACTGAACGGGTGTCATATGGAATAGAAATTGGACTTATCCTTTATTGCCTCAGAGAAAAGAACTAGGACCAATGGTTAGAAGTTAATGGGGAGCATATTTTATCTCAATATGAGAAAATTTTCAAACGATTAGAGCTATTAAATAAATTGCATAGCCCTGTAAGGCTGTAGGCCTCTGCTCACTGGAAGCATTCAAGTGAGGCTAGATGACTGCTGCTCATGAATTTAGTGGCGAGGATTATTACATTGGGAAGTCAGCCTAGGTTACCTGTATGTTTCTTTCCAACTTTTAAAATTCTATGAATATATGTTACCTATTAGAGGCTAAGATACAAAAATAGATTTTACTACAAAATCACCTTAAAACAGTACCTTAAGTAGTTTTCTTTTAAAATGATTTAAATTCATGTTTTTTCCTCTAATGCACTCCTCTGTGTACTCAATAAATATATGGTACCTTATTAAGTTCAACAAAGATGTTTTGAACATTTAAGTGTATCATAAGAAAAAAATCTTTCCCAAGAGAATCTTACGAAGATTTCAAAATGTTGGAAAATAATATTTTAGAAAGATTTCTAGTATATGGAATGTTCTATAAAATATAATAGATAGCAGATGGAAGAGAGGGGAAAAAAAGAACAATTTCTTTATGGTTACCCAAGGAGTCGGAGAATGTATGTCAGGAAGGTGGTTGATTGCTTGATTTTGCATAACCTAATTGAGATTATTATTATTTTTAAATGTGGGTTTGTTGTGCTAATTAACTATAAACATATGGTATGTAAAATACATGCTGCTAGGGTAAATTAATGTACCTCTAACATACATCCATATTTCATAGCTTCATCCACACAAATAAACCTCCTATGGAAGTGCTGTAAAGCAAACACAATTTTGCAAATTGCATATCACTAGTAGTAAAGCTGATACACCACTTTCCCATCATTATCCCTGACATTTCACTCACAATGATGATTAGAGGCATTTTCAAATAGAAAATTTCTCCCATGGAACTGATTAATGTGATGAAGTACTGTATAGAAATGAGGGAAAGCACAAAATCTCTGCAATTCCTAACTTTTAATTTTATCTATACGCAAATGTCTTCTGTACCATGAGACTGAAACTACTGAAATGGAGACCAAGACATTCAAGTTAACATTTATTTTGTACCTACTATGTTCCAGGCATCATGCCAGGAAACAAAGACTTGCATTTCCTTAAATCCCTAAGCATTGTGTTACGCTGAATTTCAGTATACACAAAAGGTCCCAAGTGTACTCTTCAGCTCCATCAATCAGCTTCCACCACAGCAGCAAGGTCTTTTAGTCGTATTCCCCACATCCCAGGTAACTCTTACTTAAAATTTATATACACAAACACAAACACAAACACACACACACACACACACACACACACACACACACACACACACACCTCTTACCCCTTTTCACTCAAACCTACTAAATGTTTTATGTTTAATATAGATTGAATTTCAAGAATTTCTGCAGCTAATCTTGTAATCTGCAGTAATTTCCCAGAAATTCCTATCAAAATATCTTCATTTCTGACTCTGAAACTAATCTAGAAAAACAGTATCTACACAGGCTAATTTTAAAAAAGGACAGCTGTGACAAAAGCAAAGAGCTCTATTTCTATTTTTAACACTCCAGACAAGTGATTCCATATTAAGTAGAAACAAGAGAAAACAGAATGTCCAGGGTGGCAGGGATGTGAGATTATTTCATCCAGATACGGTAAATACAGGACATAAATGCCACCACTCCCTGTCCCGGCCCCCATGGCAGACATTGCTAGTCATGTTACTCTTTGCCACTGAGCATGGCATTCTCAACAAATTCTCCAGAAAACTGCTAACAATTTATCAGGCTTAGCTCCAACAGTGAAACTTATCTGCCATCTCTTTTCTGGTTCAATCATTTTATTTTACAGGTAAGGAAACAGAGACCTGGATAGATAAAGTGATGTCCCCCAAGATTAACTAGCTTCTAAAAGGCAGTGCCAGGACTCAAAACTTCTGCCTTTAAATGAGAGTTTCTTTTCATCATCATATCCTTCCTTTCTAATCTGTCCTTAATAAAACTCCGGGTTTTCTAGGTCTTTGATGACTATTTTATTCTGTACTCATCAAGTGCTTCATCACTGAAGAGTCTATATAATTTATGTTTCATGAAGATGTGTGGCATTTCCGCCTTCTTCTCACCTGAAAAGTATTTTCAAAAAAGAGGTTTAGTGATTTTGTTTTTTACTGCATTATGGTTTAGGGACTTATAATCATCTTAGGTGCTGTCCAAAAAAAAGCCTAATCAAGGTCTGTGAGAAAAGATCTGGGAAGGAGGGGAGAAGACTTTCAAATGTTTCATTTAGTGAAAGCTAATATAAAAAAAAAAGTATCACAAAATGAAGTTAAAGTAAGAAAAGAAAGAAAAAGAGGAAAGCAAAAGGCTCAGAAAGGAATAATATTAATAGGTCCAGAGACATTTTCAAAAAAGAAAATAGAGAAGTCGTCAAAGAGGAAGTACATCTTAAGTTTATAAATACATGCAACATGGCAAAATGAGTTTTTCCAACATAAGAATGTCCTGGGCAGTACTGTTCTTAGCTTTTGTCGGAATTACAAAACACTTAAATTTTGTTTTATAGGGTTTATTCTCATTTTTCTTTCTAAAAGTTGCCTCTTTTTATTGAAAAGACTGCTTTTTAGCCTGTCGGACACACGTGACCTAATCAAAACCTTTTCCACCAATACACTAGGGTATATAATTATTTTCCACAAGCTTGGACCTTGCAACTATTTCTCAAAACTGTAACTCTGGTATTTCCAACAGTTCTTTCCCAATAACACAGGCTGCCTAAACAAGCCGCAGTAGATTACACCATATCAACCTTTCTCATCCACTGTATTCTGTATCTGCCTTCTTTCCCCCCCGACTCACCATTTCAAACTCTGCCCAAATGTGGATGCAACAGCTTTCTGAGGGACCTTGTATTATGCAATTTCAATGTCTCAGATATTGTACAAAAAAAGGACATAAGACTTTCTGAACGGTGACAATGACAATGATGGTGACGGCAATGGCAACAGCAAGAACCTAAACTCTACACTTGCTGTGTGTTAAGGACTGGGCTTAGCCATTTCATGCATTATCTCATAAAATTCTTCAAACCTTAAGATATATTATTGCTACACTCACTTAACAAGTAAGATGAGCTTCAGAGAGGTCAAGTAAGTGGCAGAACCAGGATTAAAACCCAAATCCTTTTTAAACTTCATACTTCATGCTTTTTCACTCAGTTATTCATTCAATATATATACGGCACCCACTTTGTGCCAAGCATCTAAGTAGATGATCATTCATTGCCAAAGGCAGCAGGAGCTGCTGAAAACTAGAACCATTTTACTTAGGTAATATCCTCAGAATGCATCACTATGTTTGCATTGCAAATGTCAATACGAGGAGCATCCTGTATTGGATGAAACAGACAAGAAACAGAAAACTGGATGCCCTAAAAAGGACAGTAAACTAGAGTTAAGAATTATTATGTGGATTTTACCTGAAGCAGAGCTGAACTCAAGGTTAAAATGGCTTGTGCTACACACTTTGGGAAAGGCACCTGTCAATATGGATCAATAGCAATAAAAATGTCCATTAAATTTGATACAGTAATCTCAGTTTTGGAAACCTATTTTAAGAAAGGTATGGAAAATATGGAAAAATTATATGCAAAAAAATGTTTATGGCAGTGCTATTTATAGTACCTTAAGGTAGAAACAACCTATATCCCAAAAAGAACAAAATGATAACCAAGCTTCAAAGTGAATACTTTGAAATTATAATATTTGCTGTTTAGGTAGAATCACAGGTAGGGTCTGTCCTCTCATTTTTGGTAACACTGTTTCTTTCAGAATTTCAAAATAATTTTCTTAATGGTATATGCCTTCAAGATGAGAAAGATTAGAACCAAATGCTACCTTCCAACAACTAGTGAAGACATTTACAGTTAAAATTATAAAGGGCTGAAAAGCCTTAAATCAGAGGCTACTCAATTATTCAGAAAACTGAAATAGAAAAATGTCATTACAGAAAGAGGAAGTAGTCCCCACGTGGTGACCACACAAAGTGATACAACAACAGGGTTAACTTCACACCCAAAGACACAAATCTAGGAAAGTGGACGTTAAAGCAGAAGAAGGAATTTAAAGGACAAGGTAGAGCCACTGTGTACACCGGCCTCATTCTCATCTCGGGCATAGGGAAAATAGCACAGGCAGTGCTGGGAAAGAGGAAGCTGCTCACTCCAGTAACTTCCGCCCTGAATCAGCGCACTCACGCTCACACAGAAAGCCATCTCTGCCTTCTCTGATGCTCCTGGCATCCTCTCAGTGACACAGTAAAGTGTATATGGCATTCCACCAACCAGAAAAAGTGATTTATTTTTCTACAACCCCTGAACAGAGCAAACTGACGTTCATAATGACGATCCTAGGGGCTGCAAAATCTTCTGGTGATGAGACAAGATTAGATCAGTTAGTCTAAAACCTAGCTGAACTTCAGAATCACTTGAGAAGCTTGGTAAAATATTTTTTCTTGGGGCTTTGCCCTCTGAATTTGATTTAGTAGGGTTTTCTTTTTTTTTTTTTTGGTACTCAAGAATCTATATTTTCAACAAGCACCCTAGGGATTACAGACATTTAGACTGGACTATACTATATATGGTATAATTTTAGTGTTTAATACAGCTCACAGTATTTTAATTTACCAAAATCAATGCACATTCTTATGAGAGTATCTATTTAAGCAGAATATCCATTCCCCAACCATGCCATAAAACAATATTTACTATACCTGGTAATCCAGCATGCAGAAGCTTGGAAAAAACTGACAAATGCGGGATTCAAAAAAATAGGGGAAAATCCAGAAAATGGGTAGTTCTTTGTGACTGTCATCTAGCGGATCACAAAAAAGGGGAAAAAAAATAAGAAACTGATATTAAAGAAAAAGTAGAAAGCTGCCTCTGGTATTGCGAGAAATTGTAATTATTCAACATTATTAAATCTCACCCAAAAAGAATGTTTATCACAGTGCCATTTACAACCTGATCTTTCCCAAAGGTCAATGGAAATATTCTTTTCTGTATAGACATAGCTACAAAGGGCATGTAAAAATAACCTTATATGTATATTACCCAAAAAGTGGAAAATGAAGAAGGAGCATCACTCTGAAGCACAAAGGTAGTCATGATATAGTGGAAGGAACCCTGGACTGGAAGGCGGAAACAGTTGGGTCTGAACCCTAGCTCTGCCACAACTCATTATTTTGGTTTTCAGGGATGAATCAATCAACTTTTTCTTAATCATGGAAGATTCTTAAAAACAATCTTACCAAAATTAGGGTTTTTTTTGTTGTTGCTGTGTGTTTTTTTTAAGATGGGGTCATGCTCTGTTGTCCGGGCTAGAGTGCAGTGGCATCATCACAGCTCACTGCAACCTCAAACTCCGGAGGCTCAAGTGATTCTCCTGCTTCAGCTTCCCAAGTAGCTGGGACTACAGGTGCGCACCACGACACCTGGCTAATTTTTTCTATTTTTTGTAGAGACGGGGTCTCACTCTTGCTCAGGCTGGTCTCAAACTCCTGGCCTCTAGCAATCCTTCCGTCTCAGCCTCACAAAGTGCTGGGATTATAGGCGTGAGCCACCAGGCCCAGCCTCAAAATTAGTTTTTATGAAAGACAGGGAACATAGCTATTATATTATTTACAGAGTAACTAGTATAGCCTAAGCACTATGCTAGGTACTTTCTATACATTGTCTCCTTATAGTAACCTCTAGAGTTAGATATTAAAAATCCCATTTTACAGATGGTGAAACTGAAGCCTCAAGCTATCAAGTTCATGTAGCTAATAAGTGGCAGAAAAAGAACTGAAGCCCACAAAAGCTCTTTATTGCTTCCTCAATAACACTGACTTTATTCACTCTGATTAGGGAACTTAAGAATAGCAACTAAGTGAAATATTTAACAATATTAGTCATGTTTTAGATTTCACTTGCATTCTGTCCCCAAAGCTCACTATTTATGCAGCACAATTAATGGAGAAGCTTGATGACACTCTTACAATTTATCAACTTGCAAGCTAAAAACTATCTCTAAAAAATGAGTGTATGGACTAATTAGATAATTACATAATATACTTTGAAGTCCTAAGCCACTTTAACCATAGTAATAACCCCCAGCCAATAATCTACCTCTAAGGGCTGGGAATCTGACACTGATAACCACTATTAGCCTACTGGATATCCAACCTCCACACTCAAATCTTGGCAAAGTTTAAAGCTCTTGACCTGAGGGTGGATGCCTTCTTAGAGTTCTGGGCAAGACCTTAGGCACAGAGAATGTAAGGTCCATAGGGCAGAGACGTGTGTCTGCTTTCACTAATCTATTCCTAGTATCTAAACAGCTCCTGGCACATAGTAGCCACTCAGTTAAATATTTACTGAATGAATGACAACAGTTCACTGTTGTTCTTCCTCATGTCCCATTATCCCCATGAAAAATATTTTACCTTCAAGCCATTTTAAAAACACATGATTATAATAATACAAAGTCTATCATGATAATGAAGGTTGCCACATCATCAAATAAGACTGTTTTAAAGAAGAGAGAAGAATCCGAGACACGTATTTTATATCAGTGCTCTGATTCACTGAGCTCGGCTAATATTTGACAGGAAGTAGATACACAGATACGTGTTTATTTTGAAGTAATAAATTACACACCTTGGCTTTGACCTTCTTTCCACATAGCAATTAACTTCTTGAATGTAACAGCCAGAGGTTCAACCAAGCCACCAAAAGGAGGATCTGTCACCATAATGACTCCTTCGCCTTCATCTTCCTGTAAAAATGCTCTGCATACTTCAAGGGCAGCCTGGAACAAATAAAAATTCATTTCTAAATTAGGACTAGAGAGAAGCATTTCATCCTATTTGAAGGAGAATGCATTAGATTCAGTCTCACTCTTAGTGCTAGAAACTTTACCAAGTCATCCTGCCACTGTAGCGTCCCTCAGTAACACCCTGGAGCCACTCTTAGCCCTTGTAAGATTTTATCTTTGGGTTCCTTGATAAGCAGGATCTTAAAATTGCAAATTCAAACACCATCACTATCAAAAGGCTACACATTTCAAATGGTTAAATTAAAAAACTAAATTTAGTAACCTCAAAGAGAAAAACTCATTACCCATGAAAACCACCTAAAATGTTAAATTCAATTCAACAAACAGAAGCAGGGATGGTGCTGAACACTGGGGACACAAAGAGGAATTACATTTTTTTCCTATCTGGTTTGTCCACTGCCATGAGTTCAGTCTAATGACAGTTACAAATTACCAGTTAAACATGCACATGTTTTTGAATATCAGATAAATGACAGGCATATTTGAACATGCACAGTAAGTCAATAAATGAAAGTTCACGAATGACAAAGCTTATCTAGTCCATGAAACTATGCTATTAACATGTTTTCCCAACAGGTTAACTTGAGCATTTTTAGTAATCGTAAAGTCAACATTAACAAAAATATTTACCACTTTTTGCTTTGGGTGAAGTTATTAAGAGAGACACCTACAACAGCATCTCCAGTCTACTGATTTGGAAGTAGTTTTCAAGTTCAGTCCTTTCTCTGTATCCATGGCAGATGGTTCTAGGACCTCCCACACCAAAATGCTCAAGTCCCTGACATAAAAGGTCATAATATTTGCATATAACCTACACAAATCCTCCTGTATACTTTAAATCATCTCTAGATGACTTATAATACCTAAAACAATGTAAATACTATTTAAATAGTTAGACTATATTGTTTAGAGAATAATAAGAAAAAAAGTCTGTACATGTTCAGTACAGATGCCACCATACATTTTTTTCTTTAAATATTTTTGATCCACAGCTGAGTCCACAGATGTGGAACCCACAGATGCAGAAGGCCGACTGTACTCATCTATAAAAGTAAATCAGCACTTACAATATACAAAATGGCACCAGATTTTAAAGTTTCATGGCATTTTAAACTTTAATAAGCTTATATATACTTTATAATCAAATATATTTTGTTATACTGCTAAATCAATTTAGAAGACCCAACTGATGAGAGGAAAAACACCACAATCCTTTTTCTAGGAGAGTCTTTTTTTTTTTTTTTGAGACAGAGTCTCACTTTGTTGCCCAGGCTGTAGAGTGCCGTGGCATCAGCCTAGCTCACAGCAACCTCAAGCTCCTGGGCTCAAGCGATCCTTCTGCCTCAGCCTCCTAAGTAGCTGGGACTACAGGCATGAGCCACCATTCCCGGCTAATTTTTTCTATATATTTTAGTTGGCCAATTAATTTCTTTCTATTTTTTTAGTAGAGACGGGGTCTCGCTCTTGCTCAGGCTGGTCTTGAACTCCTAAACTCGAGCAATCCACCCGCCTCGGCCTCCCAGAGTGCTAGGATTACAGGCGTGAGCCACCGCACCCAGCCACCTAGGAGAGTCTTTATTAACTTCCTACTGAAACTCCTACAGCAGATGATGGTATGTCAAGAAGGTTAATCATTTTTCAAGTGCTACCTGGCACTTCCTTAACCTGCTTACATGAACACGGACTTAAAGCATAGACGATGATATTGAAAACCTTCAAATTCCTTAAAGTTACATGGCCCATCACGAGTTGCTGAGGGTCCTAATGTTGACCACCCATGGGAAACAGATGCTTATCATGCCACCAATATGGACAGTAATTTGACTCTTTCCTTCATCTCAGTTATCACAAAAATAACGTGTGGCATTTTAATTAGCTATCCTCTATACATACTTTAACGCTTTTTACCATTAAAGCATATGATATTTTTTTTAATACCTTAAAGACTATATGATTTGCAATGAGAAAATCCTGCATGGGGAACTCTTCCTTTTTAATGTAGTGGACTGCAAGGTGCTTAGGTGCAGCAGCAGAGTCTTCTATTGTCCTAAGTACCCTGTACAGCCTTGCTGAAGGCATCGAGCAGACACTTAAATACTTAGTGATTGATTAGTGGTTGGTAAATCTCTACTGAGAAACTTGACTCCAGGAGTAGGTAGAAAAACGGCAGATAATAAAATCATTAAAACAATGGGTTTCTGCAGATCAATCTCTACAGCTGCAGTGCTATTTAGAGGCTGCTGCTAAAATATAGAGTAAGGAAAGCCTTAGCTGGACGGCTGTTTTCTTCAGGGAAAGATAAAGTAGTGCTCAAGCTTGGCAGCTTATTCCAACCATTATTTTAGAAACTTAGAAGGTAATTCCCTATAAACTTTCAAGAGTAAGTTACACAGAATGTCCTAGGAAAAGCCTAATTATGTGTTACTTTTAAAAAAATAAATGAAATTGCTAGCCAACCATTATGCACTTAAATGTAATTTAACCCTGATTTTGTCTTTATTTTTCAAAATTAAAAGCAGAATCATGGTATGGTATTAAATACAAATAAACAATAACAACAAAAAACCCTGACACACTACTCCTCATCTACTCTGAGGTCAAGGCCCCACAGTTTTTTCTTCTTCTTCTTCTTCTTCTCCTTTTTTTCTATTTTTTCTTTTCCCTGACTTGGGAAGGGCCCCGCAGTTTCAAGAGCCATACTGGACACCCCCTTGTCAGTATCCCGCCAGCTCCACAAACTGATCACCTCCAAACTTCACTACCTTGTTTAAAGAATAAAATACAAACCCAGGCCAGACCACCAAGTCAGCTTTGACTTCTCCCCAGTATACTTGTCACAGTCTGTGAAATGCCTACAGAATCCAGTTCTTTTCTCTCTTTTCCCCACTACCACTGTTGCCTGGGGAGACCCGCATCATTCACTGGCAAGTTGAGCCCCTGCTCTCCTTCACGCTCATCTAATGGGTTCTCAAATCCTAGTGATTACCAACCACATAAACCTTTTGGGAAACAGTGAAATATGTCTAATTCTAACTATTTATTTCAGTACTTGATTTTAATGGCCATCATGGCTGAAAAATATATATCTCAATGCTAAATTAATTCAAATGGAAGAAGTGCTATACTTATTACATCAGGGAACTCATTTTTCAACCCCAAGCAACAATTTAGTATTTGTTTTCATTTCCTCAATGCTGATGTTTCTAGTCTTGCTTGGTTTTTATTCTATCATTAACTAATATCTCAAAACACAATATATAGTTAGGCTGGGTTCACAATTTTTAAAAAATGTATATATATGCATAGATCTATGGGTTGTCTTCTCAATAATTTCAAAACATTTTTGGCCAACCTCCTGTCAGGTATCATTACTTGGCTGGTTATAGATTTTATTTTATAATAGGAATGACAAAGAGCTCATACTGGGAGAAGTATCAGCTCTGGTATATTGTTTATTCTCAGTGACATTAACATTACATTGAAAGAAGGTTTTTTTAAGCCACCACCCCCTTTGCTTTAAAGAATTTTTTTGTTTGTTTTGCTTTTTAGATCAGCATTAGGTTCACAGCAAAGGAAGGTATACAGATTTCCCATACACCCTCTGCCCTGACATATGCATTTAATTACAGGGTGGTAAATTACAAAGGAGAACTTGACTTTGTTGGGGATGGGGGGATCAGGGGAGGCTGGAAGAAGTGATTTGGAACAAAGTTTTGAAAGATGAATAGACGTTATCAAGGCAAAGAGAGAACAGAGGCCAGCAGGAACGGCCTGGGCCTTCCCTGTGGTGGAAAGAATCTGACTAGTTAGAGATGAAAGCCCTGTGCCCAGCACACAAATACCAAAGCGGGGACAACCCCCTGGGCCTTGGTAAGAATGTGGGTCTTCATCCAAGAAGCAGTGAAAAGTCCTAAAAAGGGAATAACAAAATCACTTCTAGATGCTCAATAAACAGTGAATGAACAAAAATAAATACCAATAAATGGCAGAAGAGCCACAATTTGATCTTGAAGGAATTTAGAAAAATAACAAAGAAGGTACTCTGGAATTTGTTATTCCACAATAAGAGAAGAGATAATGGTTATAATTCTTACCTTTCCATCAAAGAAATGATGGTTAAACATGTTATAATGGCAAAAACTATCTTCCATATAAAACTGTGAATACCTGAAAAATAATATATTACAGGAGTTACTCTGTTATAGCTATAAATAAAGAATAACAAATAATTTTCCCAAGTTTAATAAACCAGTAGCAAAATTACAGAATACAGAATACTTATGCATGTTCCTATGGACCAGAATATTATACATAAACAATCAGGTTACTGACAGACTATTATGCAATTTAAGTTTGTGATAGGTTGGCAATTAAAATACATCTCTCATGGTTAATAATTTTAAGAAAAATACTAAATCAACATTTCTGCTCAACAGCGGTTAATTATTTTCACCTGTAGTTAACAAAGAGAATATTTAATAAAAGTTGTTCTTGCCTAATGCAGATAAGTTTAGTAAAACATGCTTCTCAATATAAAAGAAAAAGAACTTTGTGCATTTCACATTTACTGAATTAGTGCCAGGAAAGAGGGTTATTTATTTACTGATTGAATTATTTTATTCTTCTAACATACTACTTTAAAATGCCATCAGCAATGAATCAGAGTACCAGCTTTGGGTTTTAACATTTTATAAGTTTTTCTTAATTTACCAGGCAAAACTCATACCATATTATGATTTAAATTTGCATTTGATTACTTCCAAGACTTAGTTTTCTATATCCCTTAATTGTATTTATATTATCTATTTTTCCCATTTATGTATAAGGGTTTTAATGTATTTCTTGCTGATTTCTGAGTTGTCCATATAATGTATATATATCTTTGTTATCTCAATAAGATTTTGCACCTTGACTATTTTATCATAAATAATTCACGTATGAACCACATCATCCTTCTTAGAAATTCAAAACGTAGCAGAAAGATTGGAAAAAAATCAGAGACACATCTTTACTTATACGACTTCTTGAACCAAATCATGACAGTGGCACTTCTCTGCTTGTACTTTACTCTCAATTATCTGTTACTATCTAGAATTGATGATCAACCACGGTAAATATTTAGTACAATAGACAGCCAGGCAAGGTGGCACACACCTGTGGTCCCAGATACTCAGGAGGCTGAAGCAGGAGGATCACTTAAGCCAGGGAGTTTGAGATCAACCTGGGCAACATATTGAAACACTATATATTTTTTTAATTTAAAAATAAAATGTAATGGGCAGCACATGTTTAGCCTCTTCCTATTACATTGTGGTTAAGTGCACAGGCTCTATAGTCAGATTGTCTGGTTTCAACAACGAATCTCTTATTAGCTGTACAACATTAGTAAGTTATTTAACCTTTCTAAGCCTCAGTTTCTACATCTACAAAATGGTAAAAATAATAATTTCTACCTCATAGGACTTGATAAGAATGAGATAATGTATATAAAGTGCTTAATACAATGCCACCTATACAGCATATACGGAAATGTTAAGTATTGTTATTTTAATAAATAAAGCTATGAAGATTTATGTCTTACTATTAGGGAATTACATTAATGTTCACTGAAATGTAATCTAAACCTATTTCTTCTTGTTCTGAAGAGATGGAAGAACAAATCGCTGCTCACCATTCTCAGTACAACATCCTTTAATATCATTTAAGACACTGTTAGCACATCTGATTTTATAAAACATAAATTTACACTGAAGAAACAAACAAAAGGTTTAGATAACTGAAAAATATTAAAACATTCCAAAAACTGTGAGGCAATGTCAACTAACATTAAGCAAATATCCTCCTATTTAACTAAATTTCAAATAACTGATTAAAAAAAAGTGTATCAATACTAGTACAGCCATGAATCAACTATCACTTGAGGGTTTTCCTCTCTCTTGCACTGCTTTATGAGTATAAGCAAAGGAAAATATAATCCCCTTTAAATTTAATCCTCATTTTTTTCATTGCTTCACAAAGATACAATAGTCATTTTTAAAAATTAAAAAAGAAAATTTGATTTACATAAAGTTAAGCATAGCATACCTATCCAACACATTCTGGGCAGCAGTGTGCAGAGCCAGAGAGAGAAAAAAGCCAAGATTTCAGTTCTAAGTTTCCATCAAACATAAACAAGGGAGCATAATTACTCACATTTTAAATTATGAGAAGCCACTCAACATTGCCCTCTTAAAATGAAATTGACCACAAAGAATTATTCTCTCCATTGAATAAGGCAAACAAAACCAATCAGAAATGCATGCACTTGAAAACTGCTCAAAAGGACATTCATTTAATTTGGCCATTCATTCTCTTTAAATGAGAGTCAGTTACCAAGTGTGAAACATGCTCTACACACAGGAAATGTAATCAAGAGCTGAATAAAATTAGTTCATGAAATGAACCTAAGAAATTCATTTTTTTGACATAACTTTATTTGGATAATAGTTTGCCAAATAGAGTTTCACATCTTTCCCGCTAAAATTAGAGCATATAGAAATCCATCTTAGCAAATGTTAACTTCATCTTATGCCCCCTAAAAAGGATATTTATAGCACATCTACATAGAACACTGGAGTTTGAGGCAGTTCTGCAGCCTTGGATAGACCTTTTGGAAGGCAACATGAAACCAAAGTCAAAGTGCCAAAAGTAACTATTCACTGACACTTTACACCACACAGGAATTTTTTTCCTGATGTAATTGTGGTCTTTGAGAAAAATCTGAACCAACCACACCTTCCATCATACTGTAAATACAGGCAACAGCCTGAACTCATTCTGGCTACTAAAGTGTTTCAATAAACCAGTTCTCTCTTACCATCTAATGTTAACCTTAGACAACTGACACAGTAACAGATTATCAAAGAAACTAAGCTAGGACATCTCCAATGGAACACCATCAGTTTTTGTTTGCAATGAACACATAGAAGTTTACAGACATGAAAAGAAAATAAGTATCAATATATTCCATAAGTCATAAAATATCCACATCCCCTACCCCCTACTCTGACCAGGAGATTTCAACTACAGGTGCAAGAAAGGAAAAAACCAAAAGGCATGGCATTATAGGCAAAACAGTTAAAAGATCATATAAATCTTTCAAAAGTAAATCCAGCAAGATGAAGAGTTCTGGAGATTAGTTACAAACAATGTGAATGTACTTAACATCTCTGAACTGTATACTTAAAAATGGCTAGGATGGTAAACGTTATATATGTACAGCGGACCCTTGAACAACACTGGAGTTAGGGGCACCAACACCCCACAAACACAGTAAAAAATCCAAGTATAACTTTTGACTCTCTAAAAACTTAACTACTAATAACCTACTAATGACTGGAAGCCTTATAGATAACATAAATGATCGAGTAACACATATTTTGTATGTTAATGTATTATATACTGCTTTTCTTACAATAAAGTTAGCTAGAGAAAAGAAAATGTTAGTAAGAAAATTATACAGAAGAGAAAATGTATTTACTGTTCATCAAAGCGGATCACCATAAAAGTCTTCAAACTCGTTATCTTCACATTGAGTAGGCAGAGGAAGATGAGGAAGCGGGGGGTGAGGAGGGTTGGTCTTGCTGTCTCAGGGGTGGCAGAGACGGAAGAAAATCCACTTATAAGTGGACCCTCACAGTCCAAACCCATGTTGTTCAACGGTCAACTGCAGTTTTGCACAATATTTTAAAAAAGTAAATCAGGGCCCTAGCAATAAACACTATAAGATGAAATTAAGGAAACAATTTCATTTGTAATGGCACCAAAAAGAATACAAAATTTTAGAAATAAATTTAACAAAAGCAGTACAAGACTTATATACTAAAAACTACACGATTATTGTTTAAAGAAATTAAAGAAATCCTAAATAAATAAATGAAAAGACGTCTCATGTTCATGGACTGGAAAACTTAATATTAAGATGGCAATACTCCTCAAATTGATCTACAAATTCAGTGCAATCCCTATAAAAATCCCAGCTGGCTTTTTTATTGAAATTGACAAGCTGATCCTAACATTCATATGGAAAGACACCCAGAATAGCCAAAACAATCTTGTAAAGAAGAACAAAATAGGAAGACTCTCACTTTCTGATTTCAACATTTACTATAAAACAACAGTAATCAAGATTGTTTGAGACTGGCATAAGGACAAAGATCAACGCAATAGAATTTAGAGTCCAGAAATAAATCTGTACATTTATGATTTGGTTTTCAATAGGGTACCAAGACAATTCAATGGGATAGAATAGTCTTTTTATTTTTTTTTAATTTTTTTATTTCATGAAATTATGGGGGTAAAAACATTTTGGTTACACGTTATGACTTTGCCAGATCCCAACCATGATTTGAGACATGTCCTTTCCCCTCCCACAATGCTCACCGCATCCATTAGTTGTGAGTTTTAACCATGCCCACCCCCCACCCCAAAGAATATTACTACTGTGTGAGTCTTTTCAATAAATGGTGCTGGGGCAACTGGTCATCCATTTGAAAATGATATTTGAACTCTACTTCTTGTAATATAAAAAAATTGGCTCAAAATAGATCAAAGACCTAAATATAAGAGCAAAAATTATAAAACTCTTAGATAAAAACAGGTACTCATGACCCTGGATTAGGCAAGAGTTTTTTTTAGATATGTCACCTAAAACACAAGCAACTAAGGAAAAAAGAGAAAAACTGGACTTCATCAAAAGTGAAAAGACAACCCATAGAATGGGAAAAAATATTTGCAAATCATATATCTAATAGGAGTCTAGTATCCAGAGTATATTGAGAACTCTCTCAATTCAACAAAAATACAAATAACCTATTAAAAAATGGGCAAAGGTTTGAATAGACATTTTTCCAAATGCAGTATTTCGTTATGGCAGCCCTAACAAACTAATACACAACAGAGCTGAAAACCTATGTTCATGTGAAATTTATACACATATGGTCATAGCAGCATTATTCATAATAGCCAAATAGTAGAAGCAATAAATGAATGAGGAACAGAGAAACAGAATTATTCAGCCATAAAATGGAATGAATGACTGATACATGCTAAAACATGAATGAACCCTGAAAACATTATGCTAAGTGAAAGAAGTCGACACAAAAAGCCATAAATGATTCCACTCACATAAAACATTCAGAATAGGCACCTCCATAAAGACAGAATGTGTTTGTGGTTGCCAAAAGCTGGAGGTAGAGAAAATGGGGAGCAACTGCTTATTGGGAGAGTGTTTCTTTCACAGGTGATGAAAATATTCTGAAATTAGATAGTGACGATGGTTGCACAACCTGGTGAATATACTAAAAATTGCTGTTTTATGTATGTAAAATATTATCTCAGCTTTAAAAAAATGTCTGAAATATAGCAAGTGGGAAAAAAAGACTACATATTATGTCTTTTTTGATAATGTTTATATCATAAAAAGGTTTTAAAAAGTCAAATCCATGTCTTGGATAGCAAAATTAAAGATCACTTTTCCTTTAAAAAGAAAAAAAGTAAACCAGGGATCCTTGCAATTTGAACAAGTTCTTTGAGATGACACACTATGATTTTTTGCCCAGTTTCTTTCTGTATAAATCAATCTACCACAACTAGCTTGAAAAAAAGCTTATCTTTAATGAAATCAAAATCTTTATATAACTTTTAATATAAATTCAAAGTACTATTGGAAAGATAACACTGTACAGTTTTCACTGAAGTAAACGTGCCAAAGGTAGCAATTTGAGTGCTATTGACAACTGTATATTTTCTCTTGAATAATTAAGTTACAGACATCTAATTTTTTGTCTCTCCACCACCTATTTCCTGGGGAGAACTCACTCTATGTAGTTGGTCAGGGAATGGACAGAGCACTCTGTCAGGCCACAGTGATGGTTCTGTAATAAGCATGTGACCCCAGCCAAGATAATCAGAGCACTCTCTGGAGTTTTGCTGTTGGAGCTCTCAGGAAAGACTACCACTTTCCACTGGGCAGTTAACCTGAGACTATATGTAAGTTTAAATCTGCTGCCACCAAAGTCCCTGGCAATATGAAGGAAACTGTCCACAGAACAAAGCCAATATACAAAGAAAGACAGAATGAGAGATAAAGAAAGATGGAGCCCTAACAACACTGTATGAGCCCCTTGATCTCAACTGAACTAAAGCCTACTATATCCTAGATTCCAGTAATGTGAACCAATAAATTCTTTTACATGAACGGATTTCTGAGACTCCAGTGAAAGATTCCTAATTTGAGTGCTTTATTCTAAATATACGAATAACCAGTTATTGATTCACTTGAAAACCTTTGTGGAACAAAGGGGGATAGAGGGAGAAATGGAGAGATAGAAGGATGACAAGAGAGAAATGGACTATATAAGAAAGGCTTATACATATGTCCAAAAGCAAAGTTCTTTCCAAAGGATAATCTAATTTTTGGAGCCAGAATGCCTGGGTTTGAGTTCTGGCTTGGCCACTTATAAACTGTGACTTTGGCCCAGTTATTTAAGCTCTTTGCACCTCAGTTTTCTCATCTGGAAAATGAGGATGATAATAGCATCTATCTTAGAGGGCAACTAGGGCAATTGTGAGGAATGATTCAGAACAAGGCCTGACATGTGACAGGCACTCAACACATACCAGCTATTATTAATATTGACACTGTAAGAACCCAAAAGTTAAACATCTACCTTTAAAATAATGCACTCATAATTATTTAACAATAATACTTTAGGAAAGGAACACAGAATTTAAGAAGAGAACTTGATATATCTATGCATATCCATATAATGGGCTATTATATAGCCATAAGAGGAATGAAATACCGTTACATGCGTAACATGGATGAAAACATGATGCTGAAAGAAGCCAGACACAAAGGTCACATATTGCATGATTCCATTTATATGGAATGTCCAGAATAGGCAAATCTATGGAGACGAAAGTGTTTGTCAGGGGAAATGAATGTGGAGTTTCTTTTCAGTGTGATGGAAATGTTCTAGAAGTACATAGTGATGGTTGCATAATATAATGAATATATACCCAAAAACATGGAAATATACCCTTCAATATTATGTGAATTATTTCTCAATTACAAAAATAAACTGAGTTTATCTTTAAAAAGTCTGTATGATCATTTTGGCAAGAATCACTCATGCCAAGCAGATGTTAGTAAACTGTGCTAGTTCTGTTAATAAGGGCTGAGTGGTTCACAGGCTAGTCCTGCTAATAAGGAATGAGAAAGTGTAGGTCATTTCTGACTAATGCAGTTGCTTATATCAGACAACTTAAAGTTGACTTGGAAATCTAAAGAAACATAAATCAGATAAAAGCTATACTTTTTAATGTGACATTTTACACTTTAAAAATTTGTCTGGCTTGTTTTTAGGGAGAGAAAGCACATTTAATTCCATAGTCGGTCTCCAAGAAATACTGAAATATTGGCCAAATAGACTCTGTCAGCTCTAAATAAAAAGAAACACAAAACTTGATTCCTTTAATACAGTCAAGAACACGGAAAAGATACTAACAACAGAGACAGTGTCTTATAAATTCACCATGAACTGGAATTCAAACAGTCTGGAAAGAACACTTCAAATCTACAGAATTATAGAGACAATGAATGGACATATTTGCCATCCCTATTATAAATCCTAAACTACCACCAGAGGGGAGATTCAAGGTATGTTCCTCACTCTGTCTCATTCTGTTTGTCCCAACACATCAGATGCTATTTAATTCTGACCCTCTCCCACATAGCCTATCTGCTGGTTAATGCTCTACCTTGGGACCTGTTTCTTCCCTAGTTAATAATCCCTTCACTTGAGGCTTTGTGTAGTGAAAGACAATACGCACATCATCTGCTAAAATATATTAAGAGAAATGTCTTATCACACTTCAAAGATCTGATGAGGAAACAAAATGCTAGAAATCTGATTAAGTAGGAGGCAGTTCAAAATCATCTTTGAACATAATAAATGTGAAGAAACTTCACTCAATAGGAATTCATCTCTAAGCTTTAGCCAAAGACAATTAGACACATTTATGGAGAAAATCCAGAAAGCACACTAAGCAAAAGGAGAAATCAACTGCCTCCCTGTTTGAAATACACAAGATTACATGCTGAGCTTATAGGACTAAATAGGTGCCTCATAACCAATTACTACTTCCAAATGTTACAGAGTTGTAACAGATTACAACAATTAAAAAGAGAAAAACATTAAAAAGAAACAGGAGACAATAAAGGGGAATACATATTATATTTTGCAAACCTACCGAAAATCAATATCCAGTAAAAGGCTTTTAATGTTAGACTTCTTGTCACCTGACGCTGTCAACATGATCAGCTCATGCAACCTAAAGCAATTATTAAAAGCAAATTTAATAAGAAACTACAAATGTCATAGACAATAAGCAAAACACACAACAAAACCCATCAATGTTCTTCTGATATTTCTGATTATTTCAATTAAACACTGAGCAAAATGTGGCAGGTATAACCAAGTTTTCAGTTTTACAAATATTTGTCAAAAAACAGAATTTATCTGAAACAGAGAAGTCTAAAATTATAAACAATTTAGGAGTCAAATCAGAAAGAATCTCCCATCATATATCAGAAAGAAATCTACAGAGATTTCTCTCAACTGGAATACAGGTTGCAAACTCCTTAAAAGAGAGACCATGCTTTACACTTTCTTTGAATGCTCAAAGCTTCATGCTGTACTTTGTACATAGTGAATAACTATTTGATAAAAATCTTACAATTTCTCAAGTGGTGATAAGAGTAATTTTTTAAAAAATCATACCTTGGTGTTCCAACACACAGTACTCTTCTAAATCCAAGAGTAGAAAGTAGGTCTACCAAGAACTGACAGCTCCTATCAGCAAACAGATACTGGGCATTTGCCTTCTTGTTTTCCAGTGGATAAAGGAGTTGACTGGGCCTTCGTAACTGGGTGATAGAAATATCACTCATGATCTGATGCTCACGATGCCTCCCCCATTCATCTGGTAACAGTAACTGCTGACACCTTTGACAAAACTTCCTCTGAGTCAAGGGTAACTCAATAAACTTCAAGTACCTTCAAGACACAATAAAACATAAAGTAATATATTTTAAATTTATTGTTTTAAAGACAATTTTTGCTATTCTCAGTATCCAAAAAGTATTCTTATTTCCTAAAGAGTACTGTATAAAAAAGAAAGGTAAGAAAAATCTGTGGCATGTCTGCTAGAATTTATGTCTGGCTGCGTATCCACAAAGTTGAAAAGAATCAGCAATTTAATAAGAATTGAGATGCTGCAATTTAGTCACTGAATGAAGATCAATATCCATTTAAAATGTGAATATAATATATTACTCAAACGACTTAGTAGTAATGACAACTACTATCAAGTTTAAATTTATTGACAAATCCATGTGTTCCAACTTTGAAATGTTAAACAGTCTGGCTCAGTTGACAGTCATTTTAAAATGAGAAATTAAGATCATTCTTCAAGTTCTTATGGCGTACTTAACAAGAAAAACTACCTCCTAAAAGAAAAGATGTTCCTACAAAGCTCCTTTGTTCTTAGCATTACTGACAGAGGCAGTTATAAGCTTACCCCCAAAACAGCAAGACAACATTCAAAGCCTTAAAAAAAGACCATATTGGACCTCCATTCGATCTCTTTCGGGTCACCCTTATATCTGATTTAAAGCCACCATTTCTTTTTTTTTCTTTTTAAATTTTATTGGAGATTACTGAAGACAGAAAATAATCATTGTCAGTATGTCAAAAACTACAGATTTTGTATATGTGATACCAGCTATGAAATCAGAGTGAAAAAACAAAAGAAAAATAAATAAGATTATTGAGGACCATAAAGAGTCAGAAATGTCTAAAACTAAGCATGTTAAATAGCACACTAAAGGATTCCTACTGTTTGAGAAGAGTCATACAGTTTCCGTGGAACTAAATTTGGGAAATGCAGTGTAAAAACTGTGAACTTAACATGTAATCAAAGTCAGTATTAAAACTTTTTATATCCAAGCACAGTTTTACTTCAAAGCACCCAAGGCAGTGACAAATTGATATTCTGAAAGGCTACAGCAAGAAATAAGCTATCATGCCAGTAATTTAAATGTTTCTATTTCTATGATAACTGTTCTTTTGACAGCTTTATCTATAACTAAAAGGAAAAACGAGATAGAGGGATATTAGAAGAAACTTCTTAGTAATTTAAAGTAGAAATGTCAGTACAGGAAAGGGCCCCTATGAAATGAAATGCAAGTGAAAAGAACCAACACTCTTCAGCAGCAAACACTGAATTTTCATCACAAAACGTCAAGTGTTGACGACTTTCACGTCCAACCATGATAGGGTACCAGGGATTAACCATTCTAGCCCTCAAAACAATTTTTAAACAGATAAAATATATGAAACAACAGTTTTCAAATATTAGACAACTGGCAGCCCGGTTGGGAAGGGAACAGATGAGGTGAGTTGTGCAACTAGTCAGCTTACCGCTGTGGAGAGCTGGCATATCAGGGCTAGAGAGTCAAACAGAGCTCAAGGAGCTGATGAGACAAGAGTGGAGAATTTGGGGAGGTGAAGGCAGCTCAAATTAACAGGAAGAGTACTGGAGAATATACATGGCGTACAGGAAAAGCAGAAAGCTGTACACTGAAAGAAAGTCAGAGAGAGAGATCTTTCCAAATTTGCTGGTGACTCTCTTGAAACCTTTAGCTGAGTACTGATCAGCACACGCATGACGAAACCACCAAGATGAGGGAAAGAACCACTAGAAAGCAGTAGGTGGAATCACCACTGGAATACACACTGAGGGCCCAGGATGGTTTGTTCATTGACAAGCCGGAGTGGAAAAGCCACTCTATACACGAGCATTAAGAAAAGTACTCAGAAGAGCACTGCCTCAGTAATGAAGAAAAACTAGCCCTGGAACAAAGGGTGCTCTCTCCTGCCTAAAAAGCTTAAAGACAAGCCTCCAAAAGCAGAGTTGGCACACTGCTTCTGTAAAGACCAGATAAATATTTTGAGCTTGGCAGGCCATAAAGTCTCTCTGTCACAAAATTCTGTTGTTATAGCAGAAAAACAACCACAAACCAAATGTAAATGAATAGGCATGGCCAAAGTTGGCCTACAGGCTGCAGTTTGCCAAATCCTGCTCAGGGATATCAAACTATAGCAAGTAACTTAATTGTGTCCCAGAGCAAAGCTCAAAAACTGTGTAAAGGAATTAAAAATATACAGTATACAATAAGGTAAAATTCACACTGCCATCATCTAATCAAATATTACCAGGTATGAAAAGAAACAGGAAAACATGAACTCATGATTAGGAAAAAATAAATCAATCCAAACCAACCCAGAAATGAAAGATGACACAATTAATAGAGACATTAAAGTCACTTACTATATATTCCACGTGTTCAAAAAGGCAGAGGAAAACATGAGCCTCTTAAGCAAAGACATGGAAAATATAAAAAAGATGGGATTAACAGCAGTTCAGGAACTACAGAGAAAAGACTAGTAAACTTGAAGGCACAGTCTTACAAACTGCCCAAAATGAAACACAAAATATGTGTAAATGAAGCCCCCAAAATGGGGTGGGTGGGGAGAAAAAATTTCAAAATATAATGAATGAAAATTTTCAAAGTTACATAAAAGATCCAAGAAGCTCAGAGAACCACAAACACAAGAAACATGAAGGAAAGCTATAAAACACATCATAATTATTTAAGATCAGTGATAAAGAGAAAGTCTTAAAAGAAATGAGGGGAAAAAAGACACATGTACAGAGGAACAAAGATAAGGCTGACATCAGGCTTCTCACTGAAAACAATGCAAGCAAGAAGACGATAGAGCAAAAGCAACACCATAATAGCCGGAGACTTTAACACCCCACTGACAGCACAGGATAGATCCTCCAAACAGAAAATTAACAAAGAAATAATCGACGTAAACAGAACGCTAGAACAATTGGGCCTGACTGACATTTATAGGACATTTTACCCATATACCACTGAATATACATTCTTCTCATCAGCTCATGGGACATTCTCTAAGATTGACCATATCCTAGGACACAAAATATGTCTCAAAAATTTTTAAAAAATAGAAATTGTACCATGCATCTTGTCAGATCACAGTGGAATAAAAGTAGAAATCAACCCTAACAGAAACTCTCATTTCTACACAAAATCGTGGAAACTAAATAACTTTCTGCTGAATGATCACTCCATAAACAAGGAAATCAAGATGGAAATAAAAAGATTCTTTGAACTAAATGACAAAGGAGACACAAGTTATCAAAATCTATGGGACACAGTTAAAGCAGTCCTGAGAGGAAAGTTTATTTCCATAAATGCCTATATCCAAAAGTCAAAAAG
>CAUYRT010082881.1:0-79811 GCA_963574885.1 Lepilemur ruficaudatus | reverse complement strand
ATATCTCTCTTTCTGTCACTCACTCACATACGCAGACACTCCTTGGACATACTCATCCTCTGTGCAGTCTAGCCCCTGCTGCTCCTGCCTTCTCAAGTGTTTCCTGAACTTCCCTGGCTCAAGCCTTCCTTATCTTTTTTTAAAATTGTGGTAAAATGTACATAGCATAATATTTATTACTTTAACCATTCATAAATGTACAGTTCACTGGTATTAAATACATCCATAATGTTGCATAACCATCACCTCCCATCTATATCCATAACTCTTTTCATCCTGTGAAACTGAAAGTTCTGTACCCATTAAATAAAAACTCTCCATTCCTCTTTGCCCCCAGCCCCTGGAAACCACCATTCTACTTTCTGTCTCTGTGATTTTGATGACTCTAGTTCCCTCATATAAGTGGAATTCTGCAGTATTTGTCACTTTATGACTAGTTTATTTCACTTAGCATCGTGTCCTCAGGTTTCATCCATGTTGTAGCATGTATTGGAATTTCCTTCCTTTTTAAAGCTGAATAATATTCCTATATTTACGTTAACGAATCCATTATGGTGATTTCCCAACCCACCTGAAGGTTAGAATCACCTAAGAATGTGTCTGTGCGTGTCTGTGTGTGTGCTCTGATCTCACTTAAGACCAATTAACTCAACATGTTTTAAAAGACCCCAGCTCGATTCCAATATGCAGCCAGAATTGAAAATGCTGGGTTATATATTGGTTGTCTCACTTTATTGTCCATATCCCCGGCCTCCTCCTCCTTTGTCAGTTCACCTGTGGGTGCCCAGGAATCTGCACATTAAGGAGCAACCCAGGTGGCTGTAAGGCTAGTGGTGCAGGGACTGTGCTGTGAGAAGCATAATGATCCCAATTCAGTCGATGGTGTAGCAGTCATATTTGCCAATCATATTAGCCATTTGGCGTATGGGCAGGAAAAAAGTAGAAGGCAGTACAGGTGTTTAAAAAGATGCCAAAGGTTAACCTATGTAGGAAAAGACATGAATCAGCAGAGTTCACCCAGAACTTCAGTGGCCTTCTGACTTGTAATCTACCCAGTTTGAAAAATAAATAAATAAATAAATACAGACATAAACAAATACATAAAAGAGTATCTAGTATTACAAATAAGAAATACTAAGTTCACAGAATTTCAAACATTTTCAGAAAAAAAGTACTGCCTCTTTTCAGAGTTTTCATTTTCCAAGTGGTTTCTAAGTGCTTTTAATATGGAGGGCAATAACTCGGGCTTTTTTTATAATGCTCAGCTAATTACCGGACGTAGCCATACTGCAAGCATTTAATGCCAACATAAAACATGGGGCCATAATGAAGATAATTGAAAGTATGACTTTCATCAATATTTAATTAGCATTTGGTGCTAACTCATTATTTCGGTACAATTAATTTGACATCTTGCTATATGTCCTGAACAGATTTCAATCCAGAGGGCTGTTTTATTGGCGAGACATGTGTAACATCACACATGCCCCTGCCCAGAGGAGACAATATGAAATATGGGGGAGATGATTGACAATTTAATCTAGTTCTGAACAGCAAAGCCTAATATATTAAAACCAAATAAGCATGTTTACTTAGCAAGGCAAATCTAGTACTAATGAAAATCCTGGTCTTGTCCACAGAGAGTCAGGGATAGAACCCCCACTGTTTCAGCACAACTTTGTGGGTGTCAGCTGTTGCATTGGTATCTGAAAACATTCAGAATAAGAGGCATATTGACAGTCACCTGTAATCAAAAATTTTAACCACTCATACATCTATACAGTCTGAGAAGCTCAATGTATTTATTATCCTATAAGGGAAGGGATTTAGCAGCAGGAGGAGAGTAGGGAACTGCAAATCAGGAGTCCATGGACCTGGGTTTCATTCAGGCCCTATGTTGTAACCGCTTGTCTGCCTCTGGGCAAGTCACTCAATGGTCCTGTGGCTCAGTTTATCTACATGTGAAAATAGTAAATAAGTCCCATTAAACCAGTGTCTCTAAACTATCTGGGTGAAGGACCATTTTTGTGTTTCACTTTTTGAAAAATTTCAATTAGTTGTGGATTGATACTTTCTTAAAATGCAATAAAAAAAGAACAGAAATTACTATACTGTATCCCCAACACTACAATGGGCCCTGATATGATGATACAGCAAATAGAAACATAAACACATTTCCTGAGTCCCTGACCCCTGTATTCTAGCGGGAAGAAAAAAATAGTAAATAATTAAACAAAGAAAGGAAAAAATAATTTGGGGTAGTGATGAGAGATGTCAGGAAGATAAATCAAGTGATGAGCCAGAGATTGATAGAGAATGATGAGCTGCTTTTGAACTGGGTGGTCCCGGAAGCAGTCTCTGAGGCCAGGACTGTGACAGCTGAGATAGGACGGTGAGAAGATCCAGGCACGCCAAGTCCTGGGGAGGGGGCTTCAGGGGTGCTTCTCCAGTGCCGACTGCACACCTAACACTCACGTACATGGCAGGGCTGCAATGATTGGTAAGACACAGCCTTGCCATTGAGAAGGTCATTTCCTAATTAATAATCATAAATAATTGGAACATTTTGGCATAAGAAAATCTGGGTTATTTTATTGCCCTCTTGATTTGATTAATTGTTTTAAAAATTTATTAACTAATTTTGAGCATCTATTATGTTCCAGGTCCTCTTCTAAGCAATTTTCATACACTCACAGAAACCCTATGAGGCAAGTTTGATAATGAATATATCATTATTATTATTTAAAAGGTAATAAAAAGGAACAGAGTAGACAGTTTCCCAAAATCACAGTTTGCAAGAGGGAGAGGCAGAAATTAAACCCCAGTAGTCTGATATCAGACTCAGCACTCTTGACCTTTTGTATTATACTGAAACCACTCCTTTCTGTGTTGGTATATCCTTCCTGTATGGTTTATGTGTGCGTGTGTGTGCATGAGAGAGAGAGAGATTATCTTTTCATTTTGGAGCAATAAACACTTTTCTATTCTAACATTCAGTTCAATTATCCTGCAAAATGGAAAGTAATATACTCCTATTAAAGTAATTTATAACTATTATGGAAAAAGAATAGAAATAATAAGATAAAAAGAACATAAAAAGTAAATATATTAAATTTAATATGTGTAAAATTGCTCTTTCTAATTACTATAACAATTTTTGTACCCCTATTCTCAATTTCTGTATTTACCTTGCTGTGGGTTGGTAAATGTCTGTGGATCACTCTTGAGGGGCAAGTGCTTTAAACTCTCTCAGGTTGTGAGAACCAATGAATTTAACAGATTTTAAAAGAATGTGAAGAAAAAGTGAAAAGCACTATATACATATGTTACTTCTGAGAGAAGGCAACAGTAGCACTTGGACATAGGGAGGAGACTCTGGCCTTTCTTTTGAATCAAGTGAGAGATGACAGTGATCCCCAATTTTGAGTTAGTCGCCTCTCTGGGACACATATTCGAGAATAATATAGTTTGTGTTTAGCCCTGCTATGAATGGAAGGAGATGGGCGAATTGGAATGCTAATAGTATTTATGATATAACAAAACCTTTATAAAGCAGACAAAAGTCTGCTTTAAAATATCCTTTGATAGATGCTTTGTCTTTTTTTTGTTTGTTTATTTAAACAGTTTAGTTGAGGTGTATTGTCATAAAATAAACTACATACGTTTAAAGTGAACAATATGATAACTTTTGGCATATGTATACACTGGTGAAACCATCCTCACAATTGAGGTAATGAACAGGCCAAAACCACCGGACAATACGGTCTGGGAAATATAGGTTCAAATTTTTGCATCACCACTTACACATGTGTAAATTTAGAGGAAAAATAATTCCTCCCATCCTTAATTTCTACATCTAAAAAATAGGAAGAATAATTATACTTCCTTTATAAGGTTATTGTGAGAATTATATGGAGTAATGCATATACAATACCAATAACAATGTCTGACACATATGGGAAATTATAAATCATTCTGAGTTCATTTTAGTGTTATTGTGTACATTTAACATTGTATTTCTTGTGCCCAATATAGTTTATGCTGCATTTTGTGTATATGCCCTCAGTAAATGACTGGGGGGAGGTAATGAACACACTCATCACCCCCCCCTTATTTCCTAATCTCTTCTTTAATCCCTCCTCCCTCCATTCCCTGTCCTCCATCCCTAGCCCCTAACCCCACATAACCATTGTTTTGCCTTCAGCCCTATAGATTAGTATGTGTTTTCTAGAAATATTAATATATGTGATTGGAATAAAAAGTATATTTTCTTTTTTCAATCTGGCTTCTTTCACTTAGTGTAATTATTAATATTTTGAGATTTATCTGTGTTATTGCATATATTGACAGTTTATGCCTTTTGATTACTGAGTAATATTCCATTATATAGATGTAAAACAAGTTGTTTATCCATTCACCTATTGATGGACTTTTAGATTGTTTCCAGTTTTTGACTACTCCAAGTAAACCCACCATGAACATTTGCATACAAATCTGTGTGAACATATTCTTTCTTTTCCCTTGAGTAAAAACCTGGAAGTGGAATCAATGGGTCATATAATAGGTGAATGTGCAACTTTGTAAGAAACTGCTAAGTTTTCCAAAGTGGTTGTACCATTCTACATGTCCACCAGCCTTATACAAGAGTTCTGCTTTTTCCACATCCTCACCAATACTTGGTATGGTCAATCTCTTTTTTTCTTTAATTGAAATAAAGTTCCCAGGAAATTAAATTAACCATGTTAAAGTATACAATCCAGAGGCATTTACTACATTCACAATGTTGGGCAACTACCACCACTATTAAATTCCAAAACATTTTTATTACCTCCAAAGGAAATGCCTTGCTGGTGAGGCAGTCATTCCACATTGACCACCTGCCTCCAGGCCCCGGCAAACACTTGGTTTTTGTCTCGATGGATTTACCTATTCTACATATTTGATATAAATGGAATTATATAATATGTGATCTTTTGTGTCTGGCTTCCATCACTTAGCATGTTTTTGAGGTTCATCCACTTTATAGCATGTAATGGTGTTTCATTTCTTTTTATGGTTTAATAATATTCCATTATACGGATATATCACATTTTGTTTATCCATTCTTCCATCAGTGGACATTTGGATATTGTGAATAGTGCTGCTATGAGCATTCATGTACAATTATTTCTTTGAATATCTATTTTCAATCATTTTAGGTATATACATAGGAGTGGAATTGTTGCATCATGTGGTAATTCTGTGTTTGAATTTTTGAGGAATTTTCAAACTGTTTCCCACAGTCGTGGAACCATTTTACATTCCCACCAGCATTGTATTAGGGTTGGAATTCCTCATCATCCTTGCCAACACTTATATTCCGTTAAAAAAAGTATAGCCATTCTAGTGACTGTGAAGTGTTATCTTGTGATTTTGGTTTGTATTTTCCTAATGAACAATGGTGTTGAGACTCTTTGCATATGTTTGTTAGCCACTTGAATATCTTCTTTAGAGAAATGTCTATTCAACTGTTGTTTTTTTTGGGGGGGCGGATTGAGTTGTAATGGTTCTTATATATTGTAGATACTAATCAAATATGTGATTTGTAAATTTGTCTCCTGTTCTGTAGGTTGTCTTTTTACTTTCTTGAAGATATTGTCCTGTAATCCTAGCACTCTGGGAGGCCGAGGTGGGAGGATTGCTGGAGAACATAAGTTCGAGACCAGCCTCAGCAAGAGTGAGATCCCATCTCTACTAAAAATAGAAAAAATAAGCCAGGCATGGTGGTGCACACCTGTAGTCCCAACTACTCGGGAGGCTGAGGCAGGATGATCATTTGAGCCCATGAGTTTGATGTTGCTGTGAGCTAGGCTGACACCACTGTACTCTAGCCTGGGAAACAGAGCAAAACTGTGTCTCAAAAAACAAAACAAAATAAAATAAAACAAAAGATACTGTCAGTCTTTTTAATTTGAGCTACTCTAATAGATGTGTAGTGTTATAAATGTGTGGTTTCAACTTACATATTCCTAATGACTAATGTTAAACAACTGTGTGCTTATTTGTCATCCATATATATTCTTTAGCGAAGTGTTTGTTCAAACATTTTGTTGTCTTTTTTTAAGTTAGTTGTTTTCTTATTCTTGAATATAAATGTATGTTTCCGTTATTCAAGGATTCTGCATTTGCAAATTTGCCTACTTGCTAAGATGTATTTATAATTCCAAAATCAATACTTATGGTACTTTCATGATCATGTATGGACATGCACAGAGTGGTAAAAAATCTGAGTGGCTGACACCCACATTCCTTCACAGCTGAAGTTGAACAAGGCAATGTTCTGCCTTCTTGATTAATCTCCCATACTCTAAACAAGTGTTTTTTTCATGGACTCCTTAGCACTAGGTCTTCTGCATTTTTGTGCTTTTTGTGTGTGGTGTCACTGTTTAAAATAGACTTCCAAGCCTAGTGATGAAGCCCTATCTAGTGTTCCTAAGAGCAAGAAGGCGGTGATTTGCCTTATGGAGAAAATGCATGTGTTCCATAAGCATCATTCAGGCATGGGTAATAGGGATGTTGGCACTGAGTTCAATATCAATGAATCAACAATGTATATTAAATAGAAATATATATTTAAACAGAAACAGATATAAAACATAGTTGTGTTTTGAATCATCAATGAAAATACTGTGACCAGAGGCTTGCAGGAACCTAACCATGTATTCCCCCTAGGAGCAATGATTCTTTCCTTACTAACTCAGTGCTTGGGGTGACTTTACAGAACATAACTATCATGAATAATGAGAATCAACTGTATCTATATCTGAATACAAGTTTTTTTTTTTTTTTAATCAGATATATGCCTTTCAAATGCAAATATTTTCTCCCATTCTGTGGTTTGGCTTTTCATTCTCTTAATAGTACCTCCCAAAGATTAAAAATTTTAAATTTTGAAGAAGTCTAACTTATCTTTTACTTTATGAATTGTTCTCTTAATGGTGTATCTAAGAAAATTTTTCTAACTCAAAATCACAGAGATTATCCCCTATGTTTTCTTTTGGAAATTTTGTACCTGTAGGTTCTACATTTTCATCTGTGTTCCATTTTAAGTTAATTTTTATATAGTATGAGGCATGCATGGAGTCTCATATTTTTTGCATATGAATATCTAATTGTTCTAGCACCATTTGTTCAATAGAATATCTTTTCCCCCTGAATTCTCTTTGACATGTATCAAAAATCAGTTGACCATGTATGTGGATCTGTCGCTTTACTCTCTATTTTGTTCCATTGATTAATTTTTCTGTCTTGCTGCCAATAGCACACACTGTCTCAATTACCATAGCTTTATGGTATGTAGTCACTTCTTTCTTCCAAAATTCTTTTGGCCATTCTAGGTCCTTTGCATTTCAATGTGAACTTTAGAATTGGTTTTTAAATTTCTACAAATGAGCCTGCTGAAATTTTAAAAGGTATTGTATTGAATCTATAGATCAAATTTGGTGAGAACTGACTTCTTAACAATAACGAGTCTTCTGATCCATAAATACAGCATGCATTTCCATGTATTTTGGTCTTCTTTACTTTCTCTCAGCAATGTTTAGTTTTCAGTGTATTAGTCTCCCCATCTTTTTTAAGAGTTATCCCTAAAGATTTCATATTTCTCCATTTTACTTTGAGTGATATGTTTTTAATTTAAATTCTGATTGTTGGCTGCTAGCATAGAGAAATACTATTGATTTTTAAAATATCTTCATTTACTGTACATTTAAGAAAACTATAGGGAGTTCCCCAGGGATGAAAAATTCTAGAAAATATAACTTCCTTTGAGAAAGAGGATGGTTAGAGTGCTACATACTTTCTCAAAGGCAGCTGAGAGTGTCTGTCTACTCTGCTGGGGCACTGGGCTACCAGGTGGTCCAACATGTGTAGGGAATAATCAATCCCATGGATAAAGCATGCCTAATTCATTGGGAAAAATTGGTTTCATGTTATGTGTTAGTCATTATCTCTGTTAATGGATCCAGTACTGAGTATACTGAGGAGTCCTGGGGTAAATACTGAGTTCAAAAAGAAGGGAGTAGATGGACAGTTAGGTCTTGAAGTAACATGGCCATTTAAGTAATTCTGGCCCCCATGTAGAAAAGTTTGCATCTGAAGAGGAGTGAGTCCAGGGATAAAATCTTTTTATTGGAATAATCAGCTCTATGGGGAAAGATTTCACCATCATTTTGATATGGAGAGATGTCAGCTCCTTGGTTACCTAATGCACCTAAATTATGGGTGTCTGGATATCATGAAGGAGACTTTAAGAGCAAGAGTCTTATAGGGAGGATACAACAGCCTCAGGAACAGAGGACTGAGCTGCTAACTGTGGTAGAGAGAGGTCAAGCTGGCAGTAGGATCCAACCATTGGAGAGATCTTGCCATCAACAGGATGTGGTTCTCTTGAATCAGTCATGAGCAAGAAGCACCTACTTATTTTTTAATGTATCATCTAGTCTTGGGACTTGTAACTTGTACAGATAAGAACACATTGTTTTATTCAACATTTGTTTATTCAACAAATAAATGCCCAAGGACCAAGAATTAAAGAAGACCAAGCATGATGACATGTACCTGTAATCCCAACTACTTGGGAGGCCTAGGCAAGAGGATCACTTGAGACCAGCCTGAGCAATATAGCAAGACCCCATCTCAAAAAAAGAATTAAAGAATAAAAAAGAAATAACAATGACATTTATTAAGTATACATTATATGTCAGGCACTCTGTTAAGCACTCTACTAGATTTATCTCATTTAGTCCTCCCAATACACTGATCAAATCTTACCCTTGAGGAGTCCACAGCCTATCAATGGAAAGAGATGAATAAACAACTAAATATAATTCAATGCAATGTTTATCATAATTAGGAATGTATAAAAGTCTGTGAGAAGATAGATGAGGAAGGTCATTTGGAAAGGCTCCATATGGTGGACACATCCTCATCCCCTGTGGTTCCAGTAGGATTGTCAATCATGGCATCTTTCCTATGTCATATGTTTGACAAACATATTCATATGTTTTTCATATGTTTGACAAACAGTTATTGGTTGAAGGGCTGGAAATGGGACCCAAGCAGGACTAACCAGAGTCCTGCCATGATGTTAAACAATAACAATAATAAAAAGAGTGCTAAGGGAGTGTCCCCCCTCAATTCTAAATTGACACATAGCTTGGGACTAAGGCGAGTCAAGTAAGGTCCTGGACTTGGGCACAAAAATTAAGAGTGTACCAAAAAAAAAAAAAAAACCCTCAAATAAAGATAGGCAATAGTTGAAATTGACATTTTAGAAATAAAAAGCAATGAAAATAATCTACGCTGAGCAAAATATTGAAATTTTAAATAGATAATGTCATGCTGGTCACATTGGACCTTGAGGCTAAAGGAAAAATGGGCCCCCATACATGTTTTTATATATTTCTTAAGGTTAATTTTTCCAAAATATTAAATTAGTTGCAAAAATATTTAAAATTTGTAAAGTAAGTATATCAAAACTCATAACAATATTTTAAGCAAAAAATATTTTATTTATACTGACAACAAAATTTGTTATGATTGGACTTTATTGAAAGCAAGTTCATCAATAATATTTTAAAAATCTAATTCTGGAAAAAAAATAGCCCTTAAAGAAACATATAAAAATATTTATGGGGATCACTTTTTTCTTTGCCTCAGTTCCAGCATGGCTCAGCACACACTGATTCCTGAGAACAAATCCATACAAAGAAAAACAAAAAAGAATTAAGAAGGGAAGGGAAAGAGAGCCAGAGAGAGAGAGAGAGAGAGAGAGAAAGAAAGAGAGGGAGGGAGCCTGACATTTTTTGCCTGTGAGCAGCTGACCAGACCAGAATCCAAATCTGTACCTGGGCTGCTCAGCTCTGTGAGCACTAATGTTTATTGTGGCTATTGTCATCATTGTGATTTGTGTTTCCGTCACTTGAAATTAAAAAGCCATGTTTAAGCTGGGTCTTTGTCTTAAATTGGGTTCTCTGAAGCACACCCTGCAACTAAGATGTGAGTTCAAGTAGTTTACTTCGGAGGTGTTACCAGGAAGTACAGGAGGGGAGTGAAGATATGAGAGAGGGAGGAAGGAAGAAGAGAAAAGGAAGTTTTATTGAGCAATACATCACTGGGAGCTCTGCCTGGGACTCGGGAAGACAGTGCAGAACACATCTCAGAGTCCTTGCACCCCACCCCAGTGAGGAAGCTGGATTATTTATCCTTCGACTCCCATCTGCCATTGGCTCCTGGGGACACCAACTCCCTGGAACTTGCAATCTGCCCCTTGATCAGGCCAAGAGAAGGGTATCAGGCGGAGAATCTTGGTGCTTACAATAGGATGCTGACTAAGCACATGAACTGGAAAGGTGAGTGCTGGGGGGGATAGGTATGGTAGGGGCACCCACAATGTCTACCTTAAAGGATGATCAAATGTATACTGAGCGCACATAACACAAAGTCAATCTCATTACAGAGCAAACGGGGGAGCTGGTATTGTAAGGTAGAAAGTTCATAGGATTTGGATTGGAAAAAGCAGACTTGAATCTTATCTCCAGACCTTACTGGTTGTGTGGGTTAGACAAGTCTCTTGGCATCTTTTGATCATCTGTATGTTTTCTCATCTGTGTATCACTGGAATAATGATATAACCAACTTCAGAGCAATGCAATGAAGATCAAGTGAAGTACATAATTGGTGGGAAATTCCCTTAAACAGTCAATTTTAGTTTTTTCTATTAGCTGATTCTAGAAAAGAAGATTCCATGCTTTAGTGCTGCCGTTTCCAACCCCCAGGTCTGGTCCATGGCCTGTTAGGATCTGTATGGGCTGCACAGCAGGAGGTGAGTGACATGTGAATGAGTGAAGCTTCATCTGTATTGACACCCACTCTGCATCTTCCCTGTCCCTCACCCCCCACTGCCGGGTCCCATGGAAAAATTGTCTTCCGTGAAACTGGTCCCTGGTGCTAAAAAGGTTGGGGACTGCTGATTTAGTGTATTCAAAAATGACTTGGAGAGCTTATTAAAAATACAGAGTCCTGGAACCCATGCCAAGAGTTTCTGACTCTGGGTGCCTGGGGTGTGGCCTGAGACCCTACATTGCTCAGAGTTCCCACGTGATGCTGAAGCAGTGGTCTGTGGGGCACATCTTGAGAGATGCTGCAACAGCATGAAATACATAGAAGGAAAGACAACTGGATGTGATGGAGAGATAAGCCTGAATAAGGAGATTAAGGTCATGCAGGAAACTAAGGGGAACTTGGACTTACTTTGTGGGCAGAGGCAACATGTTGAAGGCTTTTAAAACAGAGGAGTGGTGCGATTAATGCCATGTTGTAGAATAATGCTTCTGACTGCAGCACTGAGGACGAAGTAGGGGGTAGGAAGGTGAGGACTGAGAAACTACTACTAGGAAGGCTACTGTGACCAACCAGAAGAAAGGAAATGAGATCCAGGAATTGGGGTAAAATGAATGTGAGAACAGAGAAGATGGGGCATGGAGAATAGAGAAACAGATGCTAACAACAGATTTATGTAGAAAAAAGCAGAACACAAAGTGTATATGTATTCAGTATGTTCCTACTTGGATTACAAATGTGTGCATATATGTCTAAACACACACACAAACTCATGCACACATTTACGTAGAGAAAAGAGAAAAGAAAATGTAACCAAATGTGAAGAGTGTTTATTTCTGAATGGTATAGATGACTTTCAGATTTACATATATACATATATTTCTTTCAAAATGCTCTATAATAAACATGTATTATTTTTGTGATCATATAAAAAAGAATATAAAGAAATAAAGCAGAAAAAACCTTATTACGATAGAAGCAGAATTTCCCGAAGACGACTGAGGAACAGCCAAAGAAGAAAATCTATGAAAGAAAAAGAAATCCTTCTTGAGGACTTACAAGCAAATTCTGACGAAACCTTTGGCATTACTAGTTAACTATGATGTGGCTACTTAGGTTAGACAGGCTTCTTTTCGGCTACTACTGTTACCTCATATACCTTTAAAATACAATTAAGAGTTACTATAGGTTGATTGATGGCTGGAATCTTGCTTGCTTGCAAAATGGGTAGTACTTGAACTTTATATTTATTACACATTCAAAGGGTGAAATGGTTTTCTGTTTCCTTAATGATTTTTTAACTTTAAGGTAGAGTCAGATATTTTCAAGGGAGGAAAAAATCCATAGTTTTCAGAACTGACAGAAAAATGTGTTAGGCTTAGTAAAAACCAGGCCAAGTACCATGATGTCGTAACATATCTAAGAACAATGCGATGTATTGAATAGTTCTCCTTAGACCGGCATATGTTAATTGTGGTTGAATGAAACTTGATTGTTGACGAAAAAAAGAGTAAATGCAATCGAGGACCACAAAAATTTGGGATGGTGTCCCAGGAAGCATTCAAGATTGACAATTTTCCTACCTTTAGTGAGCTTCTAATGAAGGTCTTGTATTCATGCTGCCATTTTACAAAGAGGTTCAAAAGCTCTCTGGGTTCCCTAAAGTAGCCACTAACCCTGAAAAATCCTGGCAGTCTCTCTCCCTAACAAGTCCTTCCCCATTGACCTCCGATACCAGGGACCCAAAAGACCAAAGAGAAAAGTCAGGCTTGACTTCAAATAGTTAAAGGGCGCGTTACCTCACAGTGTTAACAAAGGTGCAAAGAAGTTTGCCAAGAAAAGCTACACTGAGGAGGGATGTCACCGTGAGCAGGATGTCACCGTGATGAAGAGGCATCAGTCAAAAAGAAGGCAGTTCATACTCTGCTGTCATCCCAAAGTAAATGTCTCCAGCAAAGTCACCAAGAGAGAAAGGCCTGGTGCATATTTAGGCAGGTCTTGTAGTAACACTAGCAAACGGCAGAGTATATGTTCTGGAGAATATTGACACATGGGTAGAAATTTCAATCACACAATAACAAAAAACAAGCAGATCTAAAGTCAAAACTGTAGAAATACCTGCCATTTGCTGTCTACTGCCCAGGAGGTCAAAATGTTTCTCTACAGCCCTGTTTGGGAAAAGGAATTCCCAAATTCAGGGCTTCCTACCTTGTGGGCTGTGTACTTCTAGGGAACCGGGGATTTCACAAGAAGCCTTTGTACCTATAGATATTCAAATCTTATAAAAGAAGTAGATGAATGTAGATTCGCCTATAGAGAGCATTTATTCTCACCTATATTTATATACACACTGTTATTTTTCAAATGTGAATCAATTTTGTTGAGATTAATTCACAGCAACTTTCTGACATTTTGTATTTTCCCCAATCACTGCAAATATGTCAACTGTGGTGTGAGGGACTGTGAAAGTGTTTGACATTCAAGAGCCCCTTCCCCTTGCAAAATAGCTAAGAATGCCTGCCTTAAGCAATTTATAATTATTGGCGTATAACAATGAAAGAGTTTCTGATAGTTTAAAGCGATGTATCTTAGTTTTGGGTGTACATTCTAATTCCCTGAGGAGTTTTTAAAAACCCCAACGCCCAGCTCACACCCCAGACCAATTAAATCAGAATCTCTGGGGTGGTATCCCGGCACCAGTATGTGTAAAGCACATGCATTTCAATTTTAATTTCCTTGAAAACTGAAACAATGCACGTGATAAAAATTTCAACTCATAAACATAGATATACAGTAAAAAGTAAGTCTCTCTCCCACCTCTTACTCCAAGACATTTTATCTTTCCCAGACACTACCACCATGCCAGCTTCTTGGCACTGATGCAGAGATATTCCAAGCATGTATAAGCACAATTGATATTCTTATTGTTATATGAATTATTAAGGATTATCCTCACTAACCACATGACAGCCTACACTGCATGGGTGCAGTGTAAAGCCATGAGCTCATGGGTCCACAAAGAAACCAGCTGCTAACCCGAGTAGATCAGTTGCTTCTAAGTTTTGCATAAATATCCCTTTGCTATATGTTCATTACTTTTGCCATCTGTTAGCTCTCAGTGACAGACAGCCAGTAGTAGACTTCAAAGGTTAAAAAACACTTTGAGAGCTAATCTCTAGTTTGGGAAAATTCTATCAATTAACTTAATTTTTATGCAGATGCATGCCACAGTTAGAATTTAACCTTGGAACTAGTTTGAGAGCCATTACTTTGAGAGACTGGAAGCAGCGCTTGGGTAGAGAAGATAGAGGGGTAGAGAAAGAACGGCTTGTCCTGGCTCTGTACCTTTAAACATTCAGACCCCAGAAAAAGAGCACTATAGTCATGACCCAGGAGTTGTCCAAGATTAATCAAAATTCGCTCTAAAATCCATGTCTTTATCTTTTCATTCCTCCAAATGTCTCTGTTTTTCCCCATTTAACAATCCCCTACATTCCATTCCCTCTTACAGTCAGGGACAGTGTCTTGTCATCGGTGCAGCCTTAATGTCTAGCAAAGTGGCAGGACCCAAAGACAAGACCCACATGAATAGAAAAATCCCAGCTGACCCGCTGGCAAAGGGGCTGACCCTCTAGCCATTGTGAGAAGTAGGCGTGAGCACTTGGGAGAAGGTAAGGGTAACTGCCAAAGTCACCGAAGAGAACTTTGACCAAGGAATTTTTCAGGCGAAGACTATGGAAATCAGAAGAGCTGGGTTCAAATTCCAGCGCTGGTACTATCTACACGGCCTCCAGCTGGACAATCTTTGTGGCCTTTGAACTGACCACAGTTCAAAGCCTGGGTTCCTGGGAGATGTGGGGACGCCGGTGAGAAAGCGTCCAGGCGCACCAGGCTTGGCCGTCTTCCCTCCTTCCGTTCAGAACAGTGCTGTTTTTCTGGTCGGGGTTTCTCTGTGACGTCTTGTTTGAAGCAAGGGTTTCCTGGCTCTCTGTTTGGTTGAAATCCACTAGATCTGGAGATTTCCCCCACCTAAAACAGTCTAGGATTCAATAATTTCTAAATTTGGAAACTACGAAATGAATGTTCCAGACCTTTGAATTTTAAAATTCATTTCTTCGGCCTGGGACCGAATCACTTCCTAAAAGCACCCGTCTAAAACACGACAGCGACGTTCCCACGCGGGCGCTCAGTGCGCACAGGCACGCGCGCCTTGATGGCTTTTCGTTATTTCCCAGGGAAACCAATAATTCTCTGTTCTAGGCAGACTTTATGTAACAGCAAACAGGATTTGCCAGGTATAAGAGTGGCGGCCCACAAAGACTCACTCTGCCAAGGGAAATTTCCAGTTAAAATCAAAATGTGGAAAATATTTTTGCTCCCTCCGCGTGCCGCACTCCCGCCCACAAACTTCACAACAAAGTCGAGGAGGAAGCGCCCCTTTTCTGATAGCGTCCACTTCGCTTCACTGAAAGATAACAAATGAGAGAGACGCTATCCTAATAGGAATCAGAGGACTAAAGGATTAATTATTTTCCCTGAGAGAGGGCGGACTTTTCCTGGGGAGCTCTCCTGCAGCGCTGACGATGCCGCCTTATGTAGGGAAACAGCAGTCCTCGCTACATTGTCAAATACTCAGGGCCTAGGACTCAGTAAAACTTAGATTCCTCAGTGTAATGGGACGGGCACTGGACCAGATTTAGGTAAATTGAGTTCTAGTCTTGGCTTCACCATGTGACTTCCCTGAGTCTCAAATTTCTCACCTTAGAGATGGGAATAGTGATCCTTGTTCTGCAAATCTCAAGGGGTCTTCATGAGACAAGATGTGTGAAGGTTCTTTACTGAAGGCACAGCACTATACAAATTAATAAACTGTGTGTTGGAGAATGTGCAGTGATCTGCTTAGCATTTATTACCTCTTTCTAGCATGCCTTTCTGTAATGCAGAGCTTAGAAAGTCATAAACATTTCTCAGACAACCTTGCAACTGGCTGTTTGGGTGTGATTTGGATTTTGTCGATCATATTCATTTACAAAAGTCTAGAGTATGGAATTGGATTAAGTGAAGAGCCCTGGTTTGGCTGGTGTCGATTATAACAGAAGTGGTGTGGTTCAGTGGCCAGCAGCTCTAGACTTGAAAGGCGGTTTCATCATTTCCTGTCGAAGTAGCAGCTTCCTTGTTAGCTCAGCTCTGTGGTGTGGCTTTGGGAGTCACCCCTAGAAGCTTGGTCTATAGTTAGTTTCTTTAGCTCTCCAAATGTTTCTGTAAGCTATTTAATATTCTGCTCTAAAACCTTCCTTAGATTAACTAGAGTCAAAAGATATTTGTTTCTCTTAAATGCATTCATCAAGGGAAGAGATGATCTCGCATAGAGGTGGAAACAGGTGTTTAGACTAATTTCTAGGAGACATCAAAAAATTCTGTGTGGATAGAACACAGTGTCTCAGAAGAGAATGGCAGAAGAAATAGATTGAGAAGATGATTGCCGATGATTTGTGGACAAATTATGAGAGACCTTGTATGTCACACTCAGGACATTATGGCCTTGTTTTGCAGCTAATGGAGAACAGCAATATCCATAAATGTGTTTCTGAATGATCAGTCAGGATAAGCTAAGAAGAAAAACAAGCCCAGAATCTTAGTGGCTTACAACAGGGAAGGTTTATTTCTCGTTGGTTCTATATGTATGATATTATGAGACTCTGGCTCAATTCCACTTGACTTCACTCCAGGACCTACTGATAGATCAACCTCTACCTGGAACATTGCCGGTCTCATGGCAGAGGGAAAAGAGAAGTTAGCAGACCACATGCAGGCCCTTGCAGCTTCTGCTTAAATATGTTACAGGACATGCTCATTCTCATTCCCAATTCATTGATCAGAGTGACTCGCACAGCCAAGCCCACACCATGGATCAGGGAAAAACAATCCCCTGAGAGGGACAGGCAAAAAATGTTTTTGAACAGTCAACAGCAAAGTTTACCATAGTCTGGAAGGCTTGCAGAGAATAGATTGGAGAGAGATGATGAAGTCTTACTCATTCGTTCCACAATACTGAGCACCTGTTATATCCATACATTCTGCTGTGCTTGGCCTCAGAGATGGAATGGTGGGTAAGACAGACAAGCTCTCTGGCTTCACAGAGCTCTTAGGCTAACGTTTAGTGTGTGCCACAAACTATTACAAACACTTTTACATGCATTATCTCATTGAATCCTCATTCCTCATGCTCATTAATATGATCCCTAGTTTATAGATTCAAAAACTGAGGCTTAAAGAAGTAAAATAGTTTGACTAAGACTGGACACAATGTAGCTGACCAGATCCGAACCCAGACAGTGGGACTCCCGAGCTCCATGAGCCGAACCTTTGGGGTAAATCATCACTCGGCTCAAATGGTCCTGAGGAAGCATGAGGAAGACCTGTGGGATGGAGGCGAGGAGGAAAGAATGTCGGGAGATAGTTAGTAAGGAGACATGCTTGGGCTTGAATATAGAATAGATATGAGTGGTGAGGGGGGAGCATCTAAGATAAGTCAGGAAACTTGGCAAATGAATGACTAGTTTAACTAACCTTTATCTAAGATAAGTGATTCAGAAGAAACCTGTTTATGAGTGAAGATACTGAGCATGGTTTTGGACATTTGGGTTTGTGATACTTTTGAGGCACCCAGAAAAATTTCGCAACAATTAGTTTGGAACCCAGGAAGGAAAAGGGAGGAAAGGAAATATAGGAGACCATGGTTGTGTAGATTTTTCACCGATAAGAAGTAAAAGAGATTGTAGCCCTTGTATAGATTATCTTAAAATGGTTAAATAACCAGTTCTAAATTGCTACAGACAAAGGAAAATGTCCAGTTGTACAAATCAAGGAGTGCCTTGTGGATTGTTTCTGTATAGGAGCTGGGGGCAGGGCAGGGCAGGGGCATTCAGATGATGGTCAATTTGGAAGTTACCTTCTTCTTGTCAAAAGTCATTCAGTAACAGGCAGCTGGATCAGACACTGTGCAGAGTCTGGATTAGAACAGAGTAAACCTCTTTATGTTTCATAACTGCATGGATCTCACTGTAATGAAGAGGTATGGAAATAGCAGTGCCACATGAAGAATTGATGCATACTTTATATTTAGTGTCAGAATCAGACAGAAATTCTCTACATCTGGAATATTGGCCTTGCTATAAGGGAGTAAATACTTGTGTGCGTAAAATTATGAAACACAGACCAGGTTGGACACCAAAATTAATCATCAAATACAGAGCCAGGACAAGGGTCTGATAGGACCGACAGCCAAAGGCCTCTTGAGCACCTTTGATGAGTACCCATCTAGTCCCCGTGTTAGGAAGAATATGGGTTACTACGAGGGACGGAGAGTTCAGTTTTTTTCTTTTTTAAGTTGAGCATCTGTCATGTGGTTCTGTGCAGTTTCTGGTGCTCTGATCTAGAAACACTAATTTGTCTTTGTGGCCTATCTTCTCTTTGTTCTGGAAATGACACTTTTCATTTTGTAATAAATATTTTATAAATAAAGGTATATTTAGCTAGAATTTCCCATTTTCCTTATGTCTGGTGAGTTTTGGACACCCTGGAGTAAGGAAGCTACTTAGCAATGTAAGTTGGATGTTCTAGCAAACTGTGCTCCTAATGTGTTAAATACATTCTTCACCCTAAAACAAGATTAGATAGTCCTGTGCTTGAAAACTGTGGTTTGCTATTGAGAGATCCAAGTGAATTTTCAACTTAACAGTTATTCATAAGGGATGAACACTGAGACCAGGCTATCTCAGTAGATGAACACAGACCTGCTTTCCACCCTTGGTGCTGAAGGAAAGATGGTAGGGATGACAGGACTGAGCTTGGCACCTTGTTCCTGTGACATGGTTGGTGGTCTCCACATGTGCCACTGCACAGCTGAATGAACCAGACTGGGATGGAATCCTAGGCCAGATCCCATCCTGAGAGTAAAGGGGTTATTTCCCCACCCCAAGAGGAATAGGTCCTCCTACTGTCAAGCATCCTTGGAAGATGCTAACTCCAGGGCATGAATAAAGTGAGGGAAGCCTTCTTTCTCTCCCCTGAATTGTATTTTAAAAGCAAGAGAAAGGATCATTAGGCATAAATTTCAAGGAAAGTGGGTTTCTTGGTACATTCTGGAAAGGCAGGTATTTTGAGTTGTCCCTGACACATGGCTTTGGGTCAGGATGTAGGTGACAAGGACCTGCTCAGAAGACACTGCAGTTAGACTGGATCTGTGTAAGCTTAGTCCTTCTGGTAGCCATTGTAAGTTTCAGTCTGTGTTGTACTTCTTCTCTCCCAAGTCTACAATCAGGTATAGGCAGAAATCACATCATGGTGTGTCTTGGTTGTGCTGGGAGGGTTACCAAGAATGCTGTTCATTCCTCTGAAGCTAGTGGGCTTTTAGCAGTGATCCTCATTAAAGTGCTGTGACCAGCAGAGCAGCTGTCACCTGAGGACAGCAGCAACAGAGGCCCCTAGAGGGGATTGGGTCACCTTCTAACTCATGCAAAGGCTCACACTAGTGTGGGCTAGTTGTAGCTGGCTTTTTTTGGTGGAGAGAACCTCTCTGCCCAATCTTTCCCAGTGATGGCCCCCACAGCCTTTCTGTTTCACACCAGAAAAGCAGTCAATAAACCTCCTCTGTGTCTCCAACTTGTCCTTTCTATCCAAGGATACACAAAGGGCTCTGAGTGCAGATCCTCAGTCCTCCAGAGGCATCCTCCAGCCCAGCTCATCCATTCTAACCTTGGTGATCCCTATTTACCTCCTCCTATTCAGAGTCAATGCAGCCAAACACCCCCACAAAGGAACATACTTGAAAATGCTACCTTTTGAACAACGTTTTAAATGGCAAAATAAGTTGTAGACTCATGACTCCTCATCCTGAAATAACTCAAGATTTCTTTACTAGTTCTTCTTTCTGTTATTATTCTAAATCAGCATTCTTTTTCTTGGTTCTCATACTTTGCATTCAATAATTGGGCACAAAGTACCTGGACTATTTGGTTATACCCATTGAAAGGATAGCCTTGCTAATAAACTATCTAACAGAGAAAAATGAACCATCTAACAGAAAGAAAAAAAAAGAGTAAACTCATAGCCCCTTTGAAGGGAAAGATCACAGCACAACTTCCACTTTGTTTGATTAACCACCTGTGGCTCAGCTCTTGTTGTCCTTAAGATTAACCATGTGTAGCTTAAATTGTTTTATTTGAGAGTTTTTTTCACAGCACTTGAAAAGAACTGAGCAGATAGAAGGAGTGTGACCCTCCTCCAGCCCCAGCTCTCACCAGACCACATTCCAAGGACCCTGATAAGCCAGCCTCAAAGAGAAGAGGATATAAAAAAGAAAACACAGACACAACTGTTTCACAACCATCTTCTGCTATCAACTTGCAGCAATAACTTTTTTTCCTTTACCCCCAGTAAAAACCACAAACTCCTTATCCTTCCTGCTGACACTTCTTTTTTTCTTTCTTTCTTTCATGGGCCAAGCCCTTTCCATTCTCTCTCTCTTTTTCTCTCTCCCTCTCTCCAAGTAAAATAAACATTTTACTTCTTTCTACCCTAATCTTTGTGTTGAGAATTCTTTCTCATCCCATGCTATGAGTTCCCACCCTAACACCCATAAGTTTCAAGCCAAGCTATTAATGTTGCGTCATGGGACAAAGCATCCAGGACAGAAACAGCTCAAAGGGAATATTTAAGTTATCTTCCAGGCATCTGGATCATCTTTGAAATTTGAGGTTTATTTGAACTACAATTATTAAGTTAAAAATTATTTGAAGTGTTCATCCCATTTCAGCCAGTGGACTTTCTTTTTGCCTCCTAGTACTTGTATACATACTTCTGTGTGCTTTTAAACAGAATTGGATCTGGGGAGACAAAAGCAGGGAAGTATAGTAGAAGACACTTTGGTTGAGGATCAGAAAACTTGGACTTTATACCCCATACTGGTGCCCTTTTGTTGTTTGACTTTGAACACATCAGTGGAACCTCTTAATTTCCCCTTATGTAAAAGAAGTATTATTACAAGGGTATAAGAAAAAATGATGTGAAAGAGTATCAAAATTGTAAATATCTTACTAATAAAAGAAACTGATTCTCTTCATATGGTCTTTCACTATTTACTACCATCCATGGGAACAGATCTGATGGCAGTGATTTGGATTTTATTTCAACTCAACCTCCCCAGAGTCCTGAAAATATTGACCTTTCTTTATATTATTTGGTGTAAACATAAAACAAAATACACATACAATTTCATTTTCAAGTCATATTTTTCTTTTAATAGTTATAGTAATTTCCAGAAGAAAATGTTTAAGCAGTGTTCTATCCTGGGTTCCCAGGAGGTAGAGCCTGAGGCAAAATGCATATGCTTATATTGAGAGAATACAGTCCAAGGAAGCAGGAATAAGGAAGAGGAACAAGGAAGATGGGAGGGAGGCAGGGAAGGAACAGTCACTAAGCTGGCCACCACTTGCTGGATCTCAAGGGGCACTTGGTCCGGGAGCCTTTCTACATAACTAGGATTCAGGCTGGTCCTCTCTCTGGGGGAGAAAGGAATAAGAATATATTTGTTCTCAACTTCCATGTCTCATTGGCCAAAGGTTTGCCTCACAGTTTGTGTTCACTCCTCCATACTTCCAGGTGGTATCTACCTGAATAGTTCAAGCATCTCCCAACTCTTCAAGAAGGACAATTCTAACTGGGGTCAAGTGCCATCAGGTTGTGCCCCCTGTGAATTCAGACAAAGCCACAGCAGCCACTGGGGCCAAACAAGTGCCAGAAAGCCTCAGTGGAGGGCAAGGTTGCCAGAACTGCAAATGGTGCTTAAGAGATGTCAGTTCAGAACATACTTAATATTTACTTCAGGGATTACTTTATTTTGCCAAAATGTAGCCCATTTGTATTGTTTTTTTCTCTATTATTCTTCATAAGAAAATAGTCATTAAGCAATCCATCAAAATGACTCACTTGGGGATTCTTGTATGGTCTAGGGACACAGGACACTGAAAAACCGTGTAGTTTTTGAAATATTAGAAATATTACAGGGTTGCATGGAACACTTTTCCTGTCCCCTTTAATGATGAATTTCCCCTGCTTTATACTCTGCAGCCACAGGTTGTATGTGTCCCCAATCAGGAGAGGTAACCTGGTAGAGGTCGTTTCTAGGGATTTCTTTAGGGTTACCCACTTAACCAGGGTGGAACTTCTAGCAGTGGCTCAAAGGCAAAACCATGAGCATGGCCTTTCCTTTTCGACTCTCAAATTTTTTTCTTTGAGAACAATTCTCTTACCTTCCCCAATCAGCCAGGTCCCCAGACTCCCAAAATTCTCATGCTGCTCCATGAGCAAACTCAACTCCCATCCAGCCTGAATTTCCCCAGGTATTGAGTCCACATATGGAGACAGTAGCACTTCTGCATACATGTCATTCATTCAATCATTCATTCACTCATTCATTCATTTATCAAACATATTATCGAGCTTCCACTCTTTAGACCCTGGAGATACAGTGATGGACACAGACAACTCCCCAGTTCTTGTGGCACTACATTCTAATGGAGGCAGCAGATAACATGCAGGTAAGCTAAAAAAATAAAAGAAGTAGAAGTTCCGATTGTATTAAGGGATATAAGAGAAATAAAATAAGGTAATTAAATAGAGTTCGTCTTGCACACTCTAAGACTCTAACTCTGACTTATTTATTCATGGTTGACACTGGTTTTAATGTCTTGTTATGACTATAAGACTATTACCTGGTGAAGTCCTTTAGAGCATCTCGGGGGTCCTTCATCTTTATATCTTCAGCATTTTCCTTAGTACTCATTTGAGTGTTGAATGTTAATAAGAAACAAGGTCTTATTGGTTCAACAAATATATCTTCTTGAGGGATGGTAGGATGTAATTTGAGGTATAAGAAGCCCTTTTCCAACACCCCCTCCCACATCACATGATGCCTGGAGATTCTGCCCAGGAATACTCCACAGGAGGTACTCTGTAGTAAAGCGTAAAGGCTTTGAAAGAAGAATTTGGTCTGTCTACTTTAACCGACATTTCTTTCTTTTATTATTAGACCTAAATTCAACATATTAGAAATAAAGACTCTTACAACAAACTCCAAATTAACTCAATTTTGAGACTTTGTTATTTTTTGCCCTCTGAGGGAAAAACCCAAACTGTATTTCCTCTGCTCTCACACCACAACAATCAACACAGATGACTTCTGTGACCAAATGTGTGGGGAGTTTTCCTTGCCAACAAGCAAGCAATTGATTCTGCAGTGAACACCAACTGGGTATCCTCTAATTCAATTCAATTCTGACACTGTCTACCTGAAGACAGTGTGAGGGTTCAGTCACCAAGATGGCCCCTCAGTTCTGATGCCAGTTGTAAGTCTTAGTTTTTTTTAACCTGTGCTTCTGACTGGCCAGTTATAAATCAGAGATTCCACAATCTCCTCCTTCGGTTCAATTAATTTGTTAGAGAAGCTCACAGAACTCAGGGAAACACACTTACTGGTTTATTATAAAGGATATTATAAAGGACACAGATGAAGAGATGCACAGGGCAAGGTATGAGAAGAGGTGCAGAGCTTCTACGCCCTCCCCAGGATCACCACTCTGGAGCCTCCACTTGTTCCGCTGTCTGGAATGCCCCTGCCTGTCCTGCTGGGCTTTTATGGAGACTTCATTGACGAGGCATGATTGACAACAGTGTAGAAATGTGAGTGGACAAAAAGGGTATATAATCCAATATTATTAGGCTGAGTGGGGAAACTCAGAAAGACATGTCTGTTCAGATTCTTCTTGGCCTTTCTCTGCAGCATTCTTTCCTCCCAGGAATGGGGCAGAACTCCTTCTGAAATGGGGGTCTTGTGACCTACAATCAGACAAGTTTGGTCAGAAAATTTCTTTATGGAAAAGTGGGGGAAGATTACGGTCCTAATGAAAAGAGAGCAGAGGATCAGAGATAAAGATTCTGTTTCTGAGGCCTTCTTCTGAGGCCTAATGTGCCCCAACAGTATAACAAAACGCTATAATACAGGCTATGGAGTAATGAGCCAGAAACCATGGAAACCTATATATATACATATATATATATAGGAAACCTATATATATATATACACATTATAATATCACACACCCCAGTGTATCCTTACACTCTCAAGAGAAAGAGAGACGAGAGATGAAAAGGCAAAACAACACAGGAGTTTTAGAAGTCTTCCTACTTTTACTGATCCCTACATTATTGGTCAGAACAGACTAGTTTATGCTGCTGTAACAAATAATCTCAAAATCTTGGTAGTCTAAAATAACAGATGTTTCTGTCTTATTCACACAATATCTGCTGTGGGTCCAAATAACTCTCTAGAGCAACTTTCTCCATGTGTGACTCGGCAGTCCACGCTGTGCGCCTCAACGTTGAGTCCAATTTAGGCGCTGTGGTGGCTTGTCTAAGCCTTCACCTGGAGTGACACACATTATTCCCAACCACAGTGCATTAGCAAGAACCAATCTTTTAACCCTCCCCACCTATGAGGATGCTGGGAGATGTGGGGAAGCAACTGGAATGTTTGAGGACACCACTGCCTCTCCCATATTGGTCCCTAAGGGTATCAAGACAGAACACATGTAGCTATGGTTACAATAATCTTTCCTTGAAGTTGTAATTTCCAAGGCAGCTTCCCCAAAATACCAATGCTCCCCCCAAAACAGTTGAAAAGATTTTCATGGCAAGTTCTGGAATTAGGGCCCAAAATACATTTGCAAATAACCTGGTTTGATCATTTTGTGACATGGTTATAAAGTTAACCACTTTGATTATTATTTTATTTTAAATGTGGCTCAAATTCAGAGGAGGGATTGGGAGCCACTACTTAATATTCACGGTGGAGAACAAGAGCCTGGCATCTGCCCAGTTTTCCACAGATTTTCTGTGACAGGAACAGGTCCTATAAACTACAAAAGACTTTCCTCATGGCCCTGCTTTTGTGGACAAGGTAAGAGAAAGGTGTGTGTGTGTGTGTGTGTGTGTGTGTGTGTGTGTGAGAACAATTAGCATCACAGTCTCCTTTACTTTTGTCAACTCACTAACAACAAAAGTGTGGACAGTAAGCCCTAACTGGAAACTTTTGAGAAAGAAAGTGGATGGAAGAAAGAAAGAGGTGGAGGGGAAAGTATGCCCATTCTCAAGATAGTGCCCGCCAAGATTTTAGTAGATAATTTTGTTTCCATTCTAAGTATTCTTGGTTGTCTCTCATTCATTCATTAACTATTAAGGATCAGCATTAATCTCTATAAAAAGATACTGAGGAATCAATCGTCAGTAAAATTAACACAGCCCTGGCTCAGGGAGTCTAGCATGGGAGACAGATGGCATAGACATCTCCATGTAAACAAGTATACAACTTGCCAGTCATGGGCCTGTGCTTGTTTGCTCCTAGAACTATTTTATGCTCTTCCTCTGCTGTTGCAATTTCTTTGCCTTCTGCCTTTCTGGTAGGTTCAGTTAACACCCGGCCCTGGCAGGAGATTGGAGGAAAGGAGGAGGGGAAAAGCCATGGGATGTTCCGCCCCCATCACTGCTTCTCCTCCTAGCACCCACTGGGCATTCCCCAGCTCTGGGCTCTGATGACACTGCCTCCCCTCATCTTCCTTCCAGGCCCAGGGATGGCAGTGGCTTCCGGCAATTGTTTCCCCACATGCCTGGCACCTCTGTGGACAAGTGCCTTCATTAAGTTCCCTCTGGCATAGGTTTCCTTCCCAGGCAATCACACAAGAATAAAAGCTGTGACCAGGACTAAAAAGGAAAAATGTTCTGCTAAGAGAGAACAATCAGAGCTCTGTCATAGTCTTTATGATCAAAGGAAGCTTCTCTGAGCAAGGGCCATTTGAGCTCCGATAGGAGGATGAATCAAAGTTAAACAGGCAAAGAATGTGGTTAAAAGGGTTCCTAGAAGAGAGAACAGCACAGTCAAAGGCCCCAAGTCAGAGGACTGAGGGCTGTGAAGGAACTGAAGTGAGGGTAGAGTGTAGGCAGCAAGGAGAGAGTGGGCCATAGCATGGGGCATGACTTAGGAGCAGATGGTGTCATGCAGGCCCGGTAGGCCATGTTTAAGACTTTGGTAGCTATCATAAGGACAAGGGGAAGAAATTGAAGAGCTTTAAACAAAGGAATGATACAATATATACTCACTGTTAAAACGATCACTCTGTCCACAGCACAAAGGCTGTGACAGAGGTGGCTGAGAATGGATTTAAAGAGACCAGTCATCAAAATGTACTGCAACAACTCAGGCAAAAGGCAATGGCAGCTTGAGCAAAGGACAGTGGTATGAGAACTGGAGGAAAGTGGATGGACTCAAGAGATATTTAGGAAATAAATCAATAAGACTTGGTGACTGATTAGTTGAGAAGGGGTGATGGAGAGAGCCGTGTCAAGGATGACTCTGGGTTTTGGCTTTCCCAGGTGAGTGGATGGATGGGGTGCCATTCACCAAGACAGGAGAGTCTGGAGGAGGAATGGGCCATGTGTGCATGTATGGGGTGAGGAGGACATGGATCATAAGTTTAGTTTTGCTCATGTTGAATTTAAAGTGACTTAGAGGTCTCCAAATGCATTTGTCTCCGGTAGGCACCTAGATAGATGGGGCTAGAGCTCTGTGGCAGGTTGGATTATTGCTTCCAATTTGTCACTCACCTATAATAGGATTTTGTATCCATACCCTTTGCCATGTGACTTTGCAGTGCCTCTTACCAATGGGAGAAGCATATTTCCCCACCCCACTGATTTTAAACTTAGCTTTGTTTAGTAGAAGATTAGTGGATAGAGACTTTTAACATGGTTTCATGTTTGGCTCATCCTCTTGTGACCTTGTGATCTTCCATAAGACCATGTTTAGGTAGCCACCGCCCCACCAGCCTTCATCTCAGAATGAAAACATGTGGAGTTGACCTGAACACATCCTGGAAGCTGGATCCAAATTGATCCAGCTGAGCACTGCCTTGCCTAGCTGATCTGCAGACCCATGAACATTGCCATAAACCACTGGGCTTTTGGAATTGTTTGTTATGCTGCCTTCACATCCAAACTCTTCATTCTCTACCCATCTTTTGTCTTGTACATTTATGGTGCATTCCTTCTTGGTATGTCTTTGAGAGGCAATGGTTTATGTCTGTCAAACATTTGCTTTTTAAGTGGAACATTCAATGCATTGGACCAAAGTCGACCAGATATCAGGCTTTGTTACTTTCTTTGCCAAAGACAGTGTCTGCATCGCAAAAGTGACTGCTTACAACCGTCATTGTAGAACACCATTCAACTTCCTCCCAATGCCAGTGGAAAGAATTAACATAGGATCCTTTTGAAGACTCCACTTAGATTTCTTGACAGGAGGAAGAGAAGGTGAAAATCTGTTATGTATGTTCATGTTTCCTCCAATTAAGGAGTTCACATGGTTGCTTCAACTCAGAGCTATCTCACACTCTCATCCTCTTCCTTTCTCTTCCTCTCTTCCTCACTATTTTTTCTTTCTCTCTTTATCATTCCTTTTATCTCCTCCACTCAGTCTCCATTCATTAATTCAAGCTCTCTTTACTTATGTTTGAATAAAGGGAGCACGTTGAAATATTTAGTAAATTCCTTTTCCCCTTTCTGCATGCTAATTCCTTAGCCTATTCACTACCATAATGTTAATAGAAGTTTATATTCATTTTCCTCCACTTCTCTGCTCTTTGTGAATGAAGAATTCTCTCTCCTGTTCATTATATTCAGTAATCTAATTCTCTCTGTTTCATAAATGACTTCCTTTGTCTTTCAGAGGGCCGTTTCTAATGAATTTTTTCCCTTTCCCAATTTAAATCAACCTGCAGTGATGTTCAAGCCCTATGTGGTTCTAACGATAAAGATCAGGAAAAAAACGCATAGCATTCACATCCTTGCTGGTTGCCTCTCAGGCCTCTGCACTGAGGGCTTTAAAGAGTACCCATACAGGAGTGAGAAATCCTAGGTTCAGGCTCTGGCTCTTATCCTGGGTAGCTTTGTGACCCTAGAGTGTGTTTTCCTTATCTTTAAAATGGAGATAAGATCATGCTAGTCCCTGTAGGTAATGATTGACCTAATCAGACTGAATCAGAAAAATTTTAAATATGGTTAAATATTGGGAGCTGCACCAGTTAGGAATGTATTTGGGTAATTGAAATAAACTAATCACCGCACAGTAACTTTAACACTTGGGTTTATTTTTCTCCTAGACCAAGCCTAAAGTAGGCAGTTACTGGGGTTTGTTGTGTGGATAAACAGTCTCTTCTTTCCCCTTCATCAGGAAAGCAGAAGCTGTCCTAGAACACACTCCCCACAGACTTGCACTTATTTCTTATGGACTAAAAGTGGGTCACAGGGTCACACCTAGCCCAAAGGAGACTGGAAAATTGCATATTTGGAGGTCAGGAAGTGGCAAGAAGAAGGGAGATAGGAATATTTGGGGGAGAATCATTTAGACACAGAAAGTTTGAATTAAAATCACATTAATCAATACACCTAAAACCTTCCTTCAGAGCGAATACAGTGCTTCCAGAGGTACCAACTTCTATTTGCTCAGAGAAACCAGAAACCTGAAAGGAGAGCCAGTGCATACCATCCTCTTCCTTGGGGCTGTGTCTTCTCTGGACCTAGGCTGCTGGTTCAAGGGAGTCAGATGACTCAGTTGCCTTGGTATGTGGAAATTCTCAATGCATAATGTTCCTCTTTAGCTCTAAGATGCTTAACCCAGTAACTAAAAGTCCAGGCTCTAGAGTCACATGGGCATAGGTGGAATTCTGACTCTACTCTTTTCTAACCGTTGATCTTAAGCAAGTTTATGTTTAAAACTCTTGCGTTAGTCATTTGAAAATGGGAATAACGGATTCCTTACCTCCTTGTATTGTATGGAGGATTAAATGGAAAGCACTGAATACAATAGCTGCCATATAGGAACCACCTTTAAATGGTAACTGTTATTAGTAACTTTAGTAGTTGCTATAGACTGAATGTTTGTGTCCCTCCAAAATTGCTATGTTAAAACCTAATCCCCAATGTGATTGCATTTGGAGGTGGGGCCTTTAGGAGGTGATTAGGTCTTGAGGGAGGAGCTCTCATGAATGAAATGAGTGCCTTTATAAAAGAGACACCAGAGAGGCCCTGCGCTTCGACCACGTGAGAACACAGTGAGAAGACAGCTCTCTGTGAGCCAGAAAGCAGCTCTCACCCTACACAGAGGCTGCTGGCACCTTGATCTTGTACTTCCCAGCCTCCAGAACTGTAAAAAATAAATGTTTATTGTTAAAGTTACCCAATCCATGGTATTTTTGTTATAGCAGTCCAAATGGACTAACACGGTAAAACTTTTTAAATTTACAGATCTTCCAACTCTACGTCAATTTTATCTTAAAGGTTAGTTAGCAATAAAAGTTATGTGAATAATGATCTCTTTCCGTTTGCATCTAAAACTGAACCACGGGATCTTATTGCAATTCATCCTAGAATCTCTGTAATTGCTAGTATTTGAATGACAAACTCTCCCATACATTTACTAAAGTTTGCAAAGAAAGCTATGTCCTGAGTATAGTCATTAGTCTTGATAATGTATCTAGTAAGTTCATTAGTTGCCTGCAGTAGTGTCTTGCCAAATTTAATTTACATAAACAGCAGCTTCATAGCCATGTCCTTTAATCTGGTTTGTAATATTGCTCATTAAATAGAAGATATATGATGCCAGATCTTGCTCATTTCAAAGCAAATTATAGGAGGTGACTAAATTGTGTACCAAGAGAAAGCGTCCAATGTTTCACCAGCAAGGCCACAAAATCAAACATCTGCTTTTTGACAAGCTGAGAGATCCAAAGAATTGAGACTTGATGAATCGTAATGCTGTCTGTCATATACCACAATGTTCATCAATTATTTCTTCGTGAAAGAATGACTAATGATTATTCCTACTAGGGGATCATTTGCATATTCAAGCTCAAGTGTTTTTTTTTTACGAAGGAAAAAATGTTGATTTGTTGTGAGGGCAAACTCCTTCCCTCCAGATTAAAATGCATCTTTTCCACACACTGCTACATTAGGCTTGCTATTGAAACCCAGGGAGAGATAAAATATAATTCAGGGGCTCAGTCCACATCTATTTCCCCATTTATAAGAAAAAAGAAAACAGTATCTTTTCGGTGGATTTTAGACTAAATTTTTGAAAAACATGCTCTGCAGCTGCCATTGTTCACAGGGGAAAAATGTTCTGGATACAATTGGCCTAATCAACTCTTAATCTGGGAACATAAGTGGATGATTACACCTAGTGTTACCCACACAAGCAGCTGCTGACATCAGGGTCCTTTTGAAAATGCTGCCCCTGACATAAATGCCAGGTAGGTGGCACTGGAGATTTCAGACTTCACAGCTCACAAAGATGCTGAGCCATTACATCTGGTGGAGCTGTCCTCTGAGTCAAAAGGCTGCTCTCTTCTGCAGATGAATGAGTGTTGAGACAGCTGTCCTTCCTAGACCAACAGCTTCTGGCTGTGGTTGCTGCCTTCCAAACCGGGTGGAATTGGAAGGAACCAGGATTCAACCACAGCTACACTAGTCTAATTAGTTACAATGTGATACCAGGAACACCTAATTAGTCTAACAGTCTAATTAGTTACAGTGTGATACCAGGAGGACTTGCTGCTGCCACAGCCTGCACGTGACTCTTCCCAACTGCAAGGGAAAAAGAATATAATGGCAGGCTAGAAGAAGCATCACCATCTGCCTGGCCACATTCTACCTGTAGCTCACACCGTCTGACAGCAAGAGCCAGACCTGCCCTGGGCTGCCAACAAAGTCTTCCTGGAAGCTGCAACTACCATGCAAAGGACAAATAGGAAACAAACAAATGAATACAGATAAGAGGGTATTTCCAGTAGAACGAATCTCATGAGTCAGACACACAAGCTTAAAACACCATGATGCCTGTTGTATTGGTTTCTTGAGGCCGCTGTGACAAAGCACTGCAAACTGGGTGGCTTAAAACAACAGAAATTTATTCTCTCGTGGTTCTGGCGGTTGAAGGTCTGAAATCAATGTGTTTTCAGGGCCATGCTCCCTCTGAAGTCTGAATCCTTCCTCACCCCTTCCAGCTTCTGGTGGTTCCTGGTGTTCCTTGGCTTGTGGCAGCATCATTCCAGTCCCTGCCTCCGTCTTCACTCAGTTGGCTTTCTTCCCGTCTTTCTGTCTCTCACAGCCTTCTTATAAAGGTGCCAGACATTGGATTTTGGACCTACCCTGCTCCAGTATGACCTCATCTTCACTTGATTAGACCTGCAAAGCCCCTATTTCTACCTAGGGTCACATTCACAAAGATCAGGGGTTAGAACTTTGACGTGTGTTTTTAGGGGACATAATTCACCCTACAACATTGGAACATGAAGAAGGAATAGGGAGTATATAAATGAATGTAGAGGAGTGGATATTCCCTCCTCTATATTCACTTAGATAGGAAGAATATCATCCACCAGGCCCGGGGCTTGAAACACCATGATGCTTGTGCAGAAAACTGGCAGTGCAATGGCGTGGGTTCTCTGCCTCAGTCTTCATTCCTGTAGGATGACTTACCCTCCTGTGGTAAGACCTGCAACACATAGAGTTATTTGTTCATTACATGTCTAGAGCAGTCACCAGTGTCATCACAACACAATGGGCCATTCCTACAATATGCAGCGCTCAGGAGAAGAATACAAACGGAAACCCAATAGCACATGTCTGATTATTTGAAAGCTATATTTCATGCTACAAATGGGTAAGTGAAAAATGTTCTATTCACCTATTTTGATAAATACAACTTCGTTACTACAAAATTTTAAAAGAAATTGGAAAGTTATGGTTTTGATTTAACTGAAAGTTGGCAAAATATGAAGGATGATCTGCCTGGGTGTTCTGTTGAAGGACTGGTGATGTTAAGATTAGTAATAAAGATGTATATAATTTCATAAATATCATATATTTATTCCATAGATTTTATTTTTGTCTTCATTTCAGGAAATGTACTGATTATGCTGTTATGAAACTTTCACATAATTTGTGTTTCATTGACAGTATTGGCAAACTAGACCAAATTCCTTGAGTGATTATTGTTCTTAGGTAGTTTTTATGAATTTTAATCTTGAGAAACTGCTTTGCTGAGGCAAGAGCAACTGGTATTTTCAACAAAATGCTTACAGGAATACCTAGAGTCAGATATGAACCACAAATGTCCTAGATCATGTTCAAACAAAATAACTCATTTACATATGAAAATACATCATTAACAGAAAAAGGTATAATATATCTAACTTCATCATTAATTGCTGTCACTTACGTCACAATTTCAACCATTATTTAAGGTAGTATTTAGAGCCATTCTGTATTTCTTAAATTCTTATTTCAAATATGTTCATTCTACGATAATTACCAAAAAAACCTGCAAATAGTAGCGTGTTGTAAGGTTTGTTTAAATCTCTCATTAATCAGGACTGTATCTTAATCCTTACTAGCCAGGCAACTGTTTTCTTAAAAATTAGCTTCAGGACTATTTGCACATATTATCTGCTTCTCCTTAGAGTCATTTTTTTTCCAACCTCTAATTTGCTTATCTTTTATTGATGTGTCATTTTTGTTGTGTAACTCGTGTGTAGATTTTTATTATAAAAATACATTTTACAATTAAAGTACTACTCTGTGATATAAATTATAAATATGTTTATTAAGTCTTTTAAAAGTAAAATAAGACTGGATCTGTTGGGGGTTTCTGTAAGCTTTTGCTAGCATTATTGATAGTATTCATCAATTTATACCAAAACACTGTGCAAAAATTAAAAATTAGTTTGATTTTCTGTGATGACTATGATTTTCTCTTTACTTAACTTTCCCAGTGCACCTTGTATTCCTTTATGAGTCCAAGAGTGGCTGTAAGGTTTCATCAAAATGTTTCATATTTTAACATAACCAGAAAATATTACATATAATCTATGTATTATTCCCAAGAATCTCACTGATAAGGGCACAGTGAGGGCCAAGCCTCCTAGTAGCAACCACAAAGGAACTACACAAAAGAGTGCCAAGTACAAGAGGGGATTTGGGTCAAACTTTTGGCTTGTTTGTTTTTGCTTTACCAACTATGTTAGCACCATTATCATAGGCTTGTCATTGATGACCTTTTGATTTATTCTGAAAAGCTGTTTTTAAACTATTTTTTATTTTACTATTTTTTTATGACATGTTTTTTGTACAATTAAACCTAATTCTAGCTTTTAATACGCTCCGGTTGCCAATGTAAAGAGGAGATATCAAATTTCTGGCGTGATATACATATGCATGCGTGTGTATGTGTATCCATACATACACATATTGGATTATTTTATATTACAGAATGCTCCTCAGTCACCAGGTGCATTATATTCAATAGTAGATTGTTAATTCATGGGTCCTTCCTGACCCACAAAGTGGAACACAAAGAGAGACAGGAAAATGGACGTTGAACACTACTACAAACACTACTAAATTTTTTTAGACAAAAATCTAGTGCATTTATGATATCCAAGAGGGCAGATTCGATAAGTTCATTAATTTGCCTTTTCTCTTATCTTTAGTGTTCTTGCCACCCAAATCCTCCTCACCTCCAAATTAGTGTCTGTCTACACCGTTGGCATGGACTAAATCCACAAATCTTCACAATAAACTATTCTTTCAAGGATATAGGGTATGAAATTTGGTGTCTCGGGGACCTGATACGTGGGCCCTGAATCCAGGGCAGAAGCTCCTCATCCCCAGGGCTTAGGGTGATGGTGCAATCCATCCCCCGGGACTCTGGTATAGGTCACTGGCTCGGGCCCTTAGAAACTCGATAGACAAAAGTCACCATTATAATCATATTCATAAAATAGGACCTCTAAACAGCATATCTGTACATACACATATAAGCACAATGGTATGGTGATTTTTAAAAGTCCATGTGTATATCTTAATTAAAATCTTTTTGTGATGATGATGGTGATATAAATAATAATAAATAGGAAGAGAAGGGAAAGAAAGGCAGTTACTACTTATCAAAGAATTCCTATGTACCAAACATTGCCTTATGCATATTATCTCATTTAGATATTATTATCCTCATTTTACAGACCCAAAAAAATGAAGACCCAAAGAAGTTACATGACTTATACAAAGTCACAAAGCTAGTAAGTGTTAGCTTTCTGATCAGATTTGGATCACAGATTAGTCTGACTATGAAGTTCATGGTCTTAATCATTATACTGCATGGCATTTAACGTAGCAAAGCCATACAATAATAATCATTACTCATTTTTCTCTATGTTTTAATCCTTAAGATGAAAAGAGTTACACAAGTAATAAAAGACAACATTCTCTGCCGGGCATATTGGCTCATTCCTGTAATCCTAGGACTCTGGGAGGCTGAGGCAAGAGGACTGCTTGAACTCAAGAGTTGAAGACCAGCCTGATCAAGTGAGACCCCATCTCTACTAAAAATAGAAAAATTGGCCAGGTGTTGTGGTGCACCTGTAGTTGCAGCTACTCGGGAGGCTGAGGCAAAAGGATCACTTGAGCCCAGAAGTTTGAGGTTGCTGAGCTATGATGACTCCACTATACTCGACCCAGGGTGACAGAAGGAGACTGTCGCAAAAAAACAAAAACAACACATGTTCAAAGAATCAAGAAACACAAAACTATATAAAGCAAAAAGCTAAAGTCTTCTTATACCTGCCACCAGAACCCTTTTTCTCCTTCGCAGGAAACCACTAGCTGTAGGTTAGTGCTCAGAGACATGTATCTAACCTCCCTTGTATAAATTAAGTCAAGAACTATGTATTATTCTGTGACTTGTATTTTTGTAAAAACATATGAATAACAATATCTCTTGAGATATTTTTACATCTATATCTCTAGATCTACCTTAATGTTTTCAGTGGCTCAGCATTTTAACTATTCCTCTAGAAACTGGAATTTAGACCACTTGTATTTTTGCTATTACAAAAATGCTGTACCAAACAGCTTCGTGTATATCTCTTGGTGTGTACATTGATTTTGAATAGGATTTGAATTGCTAGATTACAAACTATATTTATTTTTAAAATTTTGGTAGAAATTTTGGTAGAAATTGCCAAATTGCCTCTCAATATTACTAATTTATATTCACACCAAGAGCATACATAACTTTTTATGCCATGGGAGATGGTTTTATTCAAGGGAGTACATTTGGAACTCTATAACTAAACTATCTCTCACAATATTCAAATGGCATCCAAATTTTACAAATCTGTTTAAAACATCCAGCTATCTGTTGATAAATGAGCAATAAATCATTTTCCTATAAACAAAGGTGCACCTCTCTCTGCACAAATCTTTACTACAACATACTGTCTGTTAATTTTTCTTCCTCAGGAAGAACAAAACCATGAATCAATTGCAAATTCAATCTGAATTTGGGTTCTTTCAGGCTTAGGGATAGTGATGATAAAACGTGCATTGATACAGTGTTTTTTATTTTCCAACTACTTTCATAAATCTCATTTCCTCCAAGAAGTCATAGAATTTTTAAATATAAAAAGAATCTTATAAAGTTTTATTGGATTTGGCTGTGTATGCAATTTGAGACTGAACTTTCCCCAGGCTGGAATGCGACCTCAAGATAAAAAACTCTCATGTCATGCCTGTAATCCTAGCACTCTGGGAGGCCAAGACAGGAGGATAGCTTGAGCTCAGGAATTCAAGACAAGCCTGAGCAAGAGCGAGACCCCATCTCTACTAAAAATAGAAAAGTTAGACGGGCATGGTGGCGCATACCTGTAGTTACAGCTACTCGAGAGGCTGAGGCAGGAGGATCGCCTGAGCCCAGGAGTTTGAGGTTGTTGTGAGCTAGGCTGATGTCATGGCACTTTAGCTCAGGTGACGCATTGAGACTCTATATCAAAAAAAAAAAAAAAAGAAACTTTCATGTTTTGCTCATCATTGTCTACTCATGTCTTTGCACTGTGTTTGACATTTAGGAGACAAATAAATGAAATAAAAGAGACTAGTACAAGCTTTCTTTTGGTAGAATAGGAAACAGAGTGTACTACAGAGTTTGAGTTACCCAAGGACATGAAGATTATTAATGGCATAATCAGGAATCTTAGTAGCTAAAAATATTATTAATAATATAATACTGACTGGGCCACAGTTTGGTGTGTTCTGCTATTTGCACACATCTTTGGTCACATGTGGATACTTCACTCATAACAGAAATTTGCCTTGTGAGTTGTTCAATTGAGGGCTTCCCTGAGTGCATTTTTTACTTGCCACCTGAGTGCCAAATACAAAGTTGTTATTTGGTTCAATTTTTCCCCCCTAATTTACAAATTAATGTCATCCAGTAAAATAGGTAGAGAAAAGACACAATCTATCCAGACATCCACTGGTTTTCCCCATAGTCCCATTTGGAGCACTTCATTCTTTTTCCTCTTTTCTCCTCTCCCTTACCTCAGTGCTCTAAATTTTTTTCTGGCATTTTTTTTTTGCAGATTAGAGATTATTGGTGGGAAAAGACTTATTTCCATAGACCTTAAATTCCTAATTTATTTAACTGAGGAGCCTGACGTTAGGAGAAGCCAGGCAGCAATATGAAGCAGGAGCAGGTGCAGCCTGTCTTGGAAAACTTGTCCCTGAAGCCTTGGCTCACAGATGGTGCACAGCTGCTGGTGACGCTCTCGGAGCAAGTTGGGGCTCCTGAGAAAACTTGCCTCCCCACTGCCTTTTTAACTTGGAACTTCCTTTGTCCAGTCCACAAGATCTTACTTTGACAACCCAGACATTCTTGTTTAAAAGGGTTCAGACTGAGCAGGTTCTAGAGCCAAAGGCATCATCAAATAAGCCACACTCTTCTCTAGGGAAGGAAGGCGGCAACGGCACTTGGTAGCCCCTAGCATTCTCCCTGCCTCCATCTTCTGGTGGTCCAGAAGGCTTAATTACCACACTTCCAAAATGCTGAAGCAGAGCGCCAGGCACAGGTGACACCTACAATGATGATTAAGACATGGTTCCTGTCCCCAAGAGGAACATTTGAGGGGGCAAAGTAGGTCATGTCTTTGAATAATAGTGTAAACCAGTTATGTGATCTACATCCTAAAAGAGAAGTTCTAATCATTCTGAGACGGAAGAATTAATTCTAGCCAAAGTGGCTCAGGAAAAGATAAAAAGTCCAGAGAAAGTGTTTGTCAGCCCACTACCACATGCCCACATCCTTCCCAAACAACTAACACCACCTACTCAGACCATCTCTCTCATGGGAATAGCACTTTTGACTCACTGCTAATCTAAAAGGGATGCACCAAGTTAAAAAGAACAAGGTCTTCCAAGGAAACATGTTAGACATGTTACAACCTCATTAACAGTTTAATCATAGGATGATTACAGCACCTTAAACAGTATTATTTTCAGGAGTTAAGAAACAATATCAGCAATTCAAGCCAATTTAAATTACTTGTTATAGGTTGAGCATTTATTTAGTACAAGTCACAGTTTCTCTGAAAATGCACTGTTCCTGACAGTTACATCTTAGTGATTTGTTGCTTAGGGTGCTGTGGAAGAATTTTTAGCACAGCCCTGAACACATCTAGTCATTTTACAGTTAGAATATATATAAAATAAGCTAGAATACCATAGAGCAGCCAAGAAGGACTATAATGGAGTCCATGAATTGTAATTCAGAAAATACACTTCCAGTAAATAATTGGTAAAGAACTGATTGGTTTTGCCAGTTCTCATGTTAGGTAACTGTGCACATGACCCTCAAGAAGTAATATAGGTTGGGCGTGGTGGCCCACACCTGTAATCCTAGCACTCTGGGAGGCCGAAGCGGGTGGATTGTTTGAGCTCAGGAGTTCAAGACCAGACTGAACAAGAGCAAGACCCCGTCTCTACTAAAAACAGAAAGAAATTAGCTGGACAACTAAAAATATATATAGAAAAAATTAGCCAGGCATGGTGGTACATGCCTGCAGTCCCAGCTACTTGTGAGACTGAGGCAGAAGGATTGCTTGAACCCAGGAGTTTGAGGTTGCTCTGAGCTAGGCTGATGCCACAGCACTCTAGCCCAGGCAGCTGAGTGAGACTCTGTCTCAAAAAAAAAAAAAGAAGTAATATAAAAGTCAAGAATAGTCACTGATAAAAAAAAGGTAGCATTTCAAATCAACTGTGACAGATATTGAAACAATCAGGTATATGTTTGAAAAAAATTAGATCCCCACCTCTTACCATGTATAAAACTAAATTAAAATGTGTATGTATTAAGTATCTAAGGAGTAGACCAACTTGACATGTTGGTCTGTTGGACACTATGAATACTCCACATAAAACACTACATCTGACAACTGTGGAATGCACATGGAATATTCACCAAGATAGAGCATGTGCTGGGTCCTGCAACAAGTCTGGATTAATTTCACCTTAAGAAGCTACCAAAAGAAGAGAAAATCAAACCTGAAGTAAGAAGAAGAAAGGAGATAATAAAGATAAATGAAAATCAATGTAATCAGAAAACAAACAATAAGAAAAAATTAAAAAGTCAGAAGTTCATTCTTAGAAAAGATTAGTAAAATTGAGAAACCTTTAGCAAAACCGAATCAAGATGAAAAGAGATAAAACACAAATTACCAATTTCAGGAGTAAAGAGAGGATATTACAACAGAGCTTACAAACATTGGAGGGATAATGATGGCATTATGAACAACTTAATGACGATTATTGAGTAACAGTTGAAGTGGAGAAATGCCTTTAAAACACGAACTCACCAGCAAATTGGCATTAACTGATCAACACCTAAATGGACATATAGGACTAACATTTATTGGGTGTTGGGCAGACAGGATGGGGGAGGAGGGTTGGGTCTATACGTACATAATGAGTGTGATGCTCACTGTCTGGGGGATGGACATGCTTGAAGCTCTGACTCCCAGGGCAGAGTGGGGGGCGAGGAAGAGGGGGAAAGGCAACACACGTAACCTAAACATTCGTATCCCCATAATATGCTGAAATAAAAAAAGAAAAAGAAAAAGAAAAATGGGTGGAAAACTTGGAAAAACACTTCACAAAGGAAGATATGAGAATGACCAATAAGCACATGCAAAGATGATGCTAACTAACATCATTTGTCATCAGGAAATGCAGGTTACAGCCACAGTGTTATACTGCTGTATCTCCATTACGAAGATGAAAAATAAAAAGGCAGAAAATGCCTGTTGTTGTTAAGGATGAGCTGCTGATTGGAATGTAAAATGGTACTAACACTTTGGAAACCAGTTTTGCATTTTCTTATGACCATACTGTTATTATAGGACCTTGCAATTCCATTTCCTATGTATTTACCCAAAGGAAATAAAAGCCCATTGAAAAAAATACCAAAATGTATTGAAGAAATAGAAAATTTGAGTAAGCTTATATTTATTTTAAAAATCATGTGTAATAGAAACACGTTCACAAAGAAAACCCTAGGCCTAAATGGCTTCATTCACTGACAATTAAAACACACTGCCGAAAGAAGTTAAAGAATCCTTGAACAAGTGGATAAATATAGTAGATCCATAGATTCAAAGGCTCAATATTGTTCAGATATTAATATCAATGCTGCTCAAATTTTGAATTTATTTATAGATAACATGCCATCTCAATCAATGTATTACTAGGCTTTATTTTATTGGAAAATGACAAGCTAATTCTAAGATTTATACAGAAACGCAAAGTATTTAGAATAGTCAAGACAATTTTTAAAAAACAATATAGTTGAAAAACTTTTACAACATGATTTTAAGACTTGCTATAAAGCTACAGTAATCAAAAAGTTGGACATGAACAGATATATAGTTTAATTGAACAAGACCTGAATATATTGGTCAGCTGACTAATTTTCAAATCAATATCAAGGGAATGGAGAAATGGGGAGCAGCTGCTTAATAGATACGGGGTCTCCTTCGGGAATGATAAAAAAGTTATGGGACTAGATAGAGGTAATGCTGGGACAACATTGTGAAAGCAGTAACTGCCACTGAATTGCACACTTTAAAATGGTTAATTTCATGTTATGTGAATTTCACCTTAACAACAACAGCAGCCAAAGAGTATGCAACAACTCAATGGGGTACAGGAAAGTCTGTTCAACAAAATGTTACTAGAACAACAGGATATTCACTTGAAATTAAAAAAGAATAAAAAAGAACCTTGAACTTTACCCCATGCCATTCACAAGAATCATCATAAATAAATTATAAATCCGTATGTATAACCTAGAATTTGAATGTGTTAGAGGAAACAGAAAAAAAAGGTGTCTATCTACATAAGGTAGGTAAAAAATTTTTTAGACCACAAAAAACACTAATCTTTTAAAAAAAACAAAAAAAGTATATTTTATCAAAATGTAAAATATTCTTGCTCCTCAAAAATCAACATTAAGGAAATGAAGAGACAAGCCATAGACTAGAATTTTTAAAAATCATAAATTTGGCAAGGGATTTGTATATGAAATATACAAAGAACTACAAATTACTAGTAAATAAAAATCATAAATAAACAATAAAATAAATACAAAAATTTTAAAGTAGATAAAACTCTTGAACAAACACTTCACAAAAGAAGGTCTATAGATAATAAACAGCACTTAAAAATGTTCAATGTCATTAATTAAAAGGGAAATGCTAGTTAAAACCACAAAGATACCACTTTATGCACAATAGAAAGGAAAAAATTGTTTAAAGCCTACAGAATGTTGGCAAGGACGTGGAATAACTGTAACTCTCACATTTTGCTGGTGGAAGTAAAACAAAAGTGAAACCACTTTGGAAAACTGTGGGTTAGTGTTAAAGTTAAACATACACATATTCTCTAACCCAGCGGTTCTACTTCTAGGTATTTAATCAAGAGAAATGAAAATATACAAAACTTACCCAACAAAGACTTGTACACAATGTTCATAGCAGCTTCATTCATAATAATTCTCAAATGGAAATAATTCAAACATGCATCAATAGACTTGAAAAACAAATTGTTGTATAGTAATATGATAGAATACAGCTCAGAAATAAAGTGTTAAACTACTAAAATATACAAAATATGAATAAATCTCAACTGTATTGTTGAATGAAAAAAGCAAACATTGAAAAAATATGTAAATATATACGTATGTATGCATATGTGTGCTTTATGTGTCTGTATACGTGTATATATTAACACATACACATACATACATGTACACGTATACATACATTCCTTGGCTCTGTTCACCTGGGAGCAGAAATACTCCAGTAGCAAAAAGCATACCAAGTGCCCAGTTCTTGGATTCTAAACACCATTTTCCACGAAAAGGAAGAGGGGTTAGTTGGAGAAATAGCTAATCCTAGGGCTGAGGCAGGAGAAAATAAGAATGAAACATCTTACTGTTACCAGGAACTAAATAAGTGCTTAAAGAATGTTGGAGACATGACAAAAGGCTGAGAAGTCAGCTTGATAAAGAGCTCACTGGCTCAATCAGGGACAATTTGACTAGCAACATAAATGATAAGAATGGATTACACACCACTGAATAAAATAGAAAACCATGTTCATACAGATATTTAAAAAACAAATAAAAACTTGATGAAAAATGGGATACTTATATTTTTCCAAAGTAACTCCTCACAAAATATTTATTAATTACAAAAGGATGAAAGAGTACCATTACAATGGAAAAGCCTTGCAGACACCATCTTAATGAAATAATCAAGTGAACATAGTCAGGAATGGGACAAATGAGAGCCATGTGCCACCAAATACGATGCAGTGAGAACAGGTTTACTTCTGTGACATTCCTGCCAGTGTATTCCTGTATGTACAATCTGAATTTAATCACGAGGACAAAAATCAGACCCACCCAAATTGAGGGACATTCTACAAAATAATTGGACAGTAATCTTCAAAAATGTCAAGGTCATGGAAGTCAAGGAAAGACTGAAGGAAACTAAAGAGACATTACAACAAAATGCAACTTGTGATCCTAAACTGGATCCTTTTGCCATGAAGAACAGTGAGACAACTGTTGAAATGTGAATGGGGTCTCAGATTAGATGGCGTGATGGTCGATTTTATGGGTCAACTTGAGTGGGCCACCGGATGCCCAGATATCTGGTTAAACATCATTTCTGGGTGTGTCTTTGAGGGTCTTTCTGGAAGACATCAGCCTTGGAGGACTGAACACAGCACATGGCCCTCCCCAGCGTGGGTAGGCGCCTCATCCAATCTACTGAGGGCCTGAACGGAACAAATGGGGAACGAAAGTTGAATTTGTTCTCCACCTAACTCCTTTAACTGGGACACTGGTCTTCTCCTGTCCTTGGTGCTCCTTGTTCTCAGGCCTTCGGACTTGACTGGCATCCATACCATCAGCTGTCTGGGTCTTGGTTCTCCAAACCACATCACTGGCTTTCCTGAGTCTCCTGCTTGCAGGCAGCAGATCATGGGACTTAACCTCCATAACCCTGACAGCCAATACCTTCTAATAAATCTCTTTATATATGTATATAATCTATTGGTTCTGTTTCTCTGACCTGACTAGTACAATGGTTTTAATGTATGGATGCTGCTTACCTGATTTTTGATGATTCTGTTGGGTCACATCCTTGCACACAGGAAATTCACACTGAAGTATTCAGGGTTATAGAGGATCAGGTCAGTAGCTTACTCTTAAATGGTTCAGGAAAATAAGTTCTTTGTTTTGTGCTTGCAATTTCTCTGTAGGTTTGTGGCTGTTTCAAAAAAATGTTTTAAAAGACAGCTAAGTAAAAGAATAGTGTATATAAAATATATTCCAAATATGGGCTGGGTGTGGTAGCTCACACCTGTAATCCCAGCACTTTAGGAGGTTGAGGTAGGAGGATTGCTTGAGCCCAGGAGTTCAAGACCAGCCTGAGCAATGTAGCAAGACCCCATCTCTAAAAAACCAAAACAAATGTAAAGTATATTTCAAATATACAAATAGAAAACAAAATTATATGTTGTTTTACACACATACTTATGTAAATATGCATGTAGAGCTTTAGATGAACACTGGTTATATTTGGGAAAGATAGTTGATTGGAGAAATTAAGAAAGATTCTTGTTTGTGATTCAAAATATTCCTATATTGTTTCCCATTGTTATACGATGATAATATATTCATATATTATATGAAATGGAAAGGAGAAGGTAAAACTGTCCCTACTTCCAGATTATATAATTTTATACTTGGAAAACTTTTAAAAATCAACTGAAAAACCACTACAAGCAGTATAAAAATTCAATAAGGTAGCAGAGTATAAAATTAATGTATAGAAATCAATAGATTCCATGTATACCAGAAACGAGTCAGGAAATGTAATAGAAGAAAAAAATCCCATTTCTAATTGCAACAAAAAAGATATAATGCCTGGGGAAAAACAATAAGAACTGTATAAGCCCTATGTGAGGCAGCATTTCAGAACACACGAAAAGACACAAGCAAATGAAAAGATATTCTTGAGTAGAAGACTCAACATCATAAAGATGTCACTTCTCCCTCAGTGAATTTAGAAATGCAACGGAATCTCAAAAAAACCAACAGGATACTTCTTAAAACACTAAAAAAGGTTATTCTAGAGTTTAGATGGGAAAATAAATAAGAAAAATAGCTTGGAAAACTCTGAAAAAGAGGAGAATTTTTATAAAAACTCCATTTTTAATTTTTTTTAACTTTTTAAGTTTTTAAAATTTTTAATTAAAAATTTTTATTTTACTTTTTAAATAAAGTTCCTAGAAGAAAACTTTAGCAAAATCTTTTATAACCTTGGAGTAAAGTCTTTCTAACTATGACTCATGTCTAAAAGTTGTTAAAGAAAGATTGATAAATAGATGTATTTACAACCATACAAATAAAATCTTACATTCAGCAAATCAAAAACGTAAGCAAAATACAGTTAATTAACTGAGAAAAGTATTCACAATTCATATTGGAAACATAGTGCTAATTTCCCTAATACATAAAGAGCTCCTAAAAAATGGCAAGAATATGATCCATGAACTAACAGTAAAAGGAGAAAAACGTGAATAGACTTTTTATGAGAAAAAATATACAAATGATTTTTAAGTAAAAAAAACCCCTGCTAACATTTATTGGTAATAATTTAATACAAATTAAAACCATACTAAAAGACTACTTCCGCCTTATATCAGCAAAAATTTCAACCATTAACAACACGTGTTGTTGGTGAAGCCATGGGGAGATGGCATTTTCGTTCAGTGTTTGGTAGGAGCACAAAGTGTCACTGTAGAGGTAATTTGCAATGACCATTGCAAATGCATTTACCATTTGAAAGCAAGGCACATAACGAATATGATATACTCCTTTTTGTGAGAAAAATAAAAATAAAGAATACATATTTTTATTTGCTTATATTGATGTACAGATATTTTGGAAGGAGACACACAATAAACCGTTAAAAGGAGCATTAGGTTTGGATGGAGATGAGGTGGGAGAAACTTTTCCCTATATAATTTATTTTTCAATTCCATGGAGTAAGGGGTTACCCCACCTGAAACTGGCAATATTTGACTCCTTTTGACTTACAAAAATGATAATTTCTAATAGTGACTATGACAGTAGTCCCCTCCCCATTATCTACAGTTTCGCTCTCCGCAGTTTGAGTTACCAGTGTTCAACCTCAGTTCAAATATATGAAATAAAAAAATCCCAGAAATAATCAAATCACAAGTTTTAAATTGCACATTGTTCTGAGTAGCATGATGAAATCTCATGCAGTGCTGCTTCTTCCTTCCCGGGATGTGATCCATCCCTTTGCCCAGCACATCCATGCTGTATGTAGATGCTCCCACCTGTTAGTCACTTGGGAGCCGTCACAGTTACCAAATCAGCTGTCGCAGTATTGCAGTGCTTATGTTCAAATAACCCAATTATTTCACTTAATAAAGCACGACAGTAGTGATGCTGGTGTATTACTATAATTGTTCCATTTTGTTATTGGTTATTACTGTTAATCTCTTACTGTGACTAATTTATAAATTAATCTTTATCATAGGTATGTATGTATAGGAAAAAACATAGTATCTATAGGGTCCAGTATTATTTGTGGTTTCAGGCATCCACAGGAGATAGGACCATGCCCCCTCGGATAAGGGGGGATTATTGTATTATTGCTATTTTAAAGATTTTGAATCTATGTGAGAGTATTTTAGAACATGTACAAACATTGACCAAGAAGATAAGAAATCACTAAACTTAAATGTAGAGGAGATGCAGAGATAAATTTTATTATCCCAGAGCTATAAAATGAATAAATATAGCCATCATTCAAAGGCCTTTCTACAAATCAGAAAGTAAAGAAAAATTCTGGAGAGAAAAAGAAGGAATGAAATGCTGCCCTGTTGGAACAGGGAAAGAAGCAGATGTCTGATCCAGGCTGAAGGCATATAGACCATGTGAGGAATGCTTAACGTGCAGATTAGCAAGATGCTGCAGCTTCATGTGTTTGTTCTGCTGGCTTTTCATTCTCTAGCTCAGGAAGTCGGTTCAACATATTTCTTCAAGAATTGAGAAACAGAGCATAGGTCTTCTTATTAAAGGACAGATTATTTCAGCCATGATAAAAGAAATGCAAGTCAGATTTAAAATTATTAGCTTCCTTAAATTGACTTGATCTTGTCCACCTTTTTTTTTTTTACTATCTATGTATTGAAAGTCGTTTTTCTCCCAGGGAAACATCAAGGGATTTGCCCTTAGGAAGTAAGAGATTGACAACTGCAAAACTCTGAATATCAAAGATCAGAGGAAACTACCCAGCGCAGGAAGACAACAATCCCTTAAATGAGAACTGATCCTATCGTAAATCAATCTATTGGGCTGGCTTTCTCTTTACAGTTTCATAAGAGCAAAATATCACAGTGCAAACCTAGTTCATCGCTTCCTTTCGATTTTCCATGTGTAATTATGACAACTCATTCAACAGAATGAGTTGAAGAATTCTTAATAGGAGTTTGCATTTGAAATATTACCTTGCAATGTTGTATGATCCCACCCATTGGTGTTGGTGAGGAGACAACAGTGGTGAGGGCTCTCTCATGCACTGAAGATTGAAAGGCAAACTCTACAGCCTTTAAGGAAGGAGACTTGGCAATATGTATCAAGAGCCTTAACAATGCCTTTTATATATGCATACTGTAAGAGGCATGGAAGGATATGCACCAAATTAACAGTGTTTTTTTTTTTTCTGGTTGGTAGGATTTCAGGTGAATTTTCTTCCTCTGTTTTCATATATCTGTGTTTTCTATCTTTTGCACAATGACTATGTATTGCTTTTGGTGGGAGGGAGATGAAATGTTAAAATAGTATTTTGTTCAAAGTTTTGCATCTTTAAAAAAAAGGAAAGAAAGAACTACTACCTCATGAATACCCACAATGTTAATATTTCATTTGTACTCACTGACACAAAATACACTTAGTTCTAGCTCAGAAACGATTCAAGCCCAGTTTCTGATTTGTAAGACATAAATGGGATTTCCTAGGTTTACTTTCTATTTAAAAAAAAAAGGAAGACAAAAATTAAGATAAAATGTTTCCTTGGAGCAATAGCACAGAGAACATCACAAACTTTTCTTTTCTTTTTTGGTATCTCAAAATCCTATGACCTCCCTGCCCCACATTGCTGGGAGGGAACAGGAAAGCTTGAGAAGTCTCATGTTCGTTCGAAAGAGAAAGTCATTAAGCAAAAGGACACCCAAAGGCTTTGGACAACATCTGCTCTAGGATGCAGCTGATCCATTATGGAGAATTAAGAGTCCATAGCTAGGTACTAAAAGCAAAGAAGGCCATTTCCAAGAGTAGTCCCGTCTTCCCTTCTGCAGAATGATTCATTCCAGTTTAGTGATTAACTGGAGGCTCCCAGCAGCGTTAGAAGTAAACTAACATTCCTTTCCAGAAAAACTGTTCTGACCTGCATAATCTCACTGTCAAAGGCTGTGACAGGTTTTGTGAGGTTTGAAGTTTATACAATTTGAGGAGCCCTCTTTTGCACACAAAAAAGAATTAAATTATTAATACAAAATTGGTTAGAAAAGTGAATATTTCAAATGAGAAAAGAAATCATCAACCTTTTAAAAGCTGAAAAATACAGACATGGCAAAATCAATGTAAACAACACAATGTTTTTATTAATTGTCTGAACACACTGTACTTCCCTACAATTTGTTTTGGCTGTATTTAACCTGTGAATACTTCCTCATATTGACAATTTTGTAATATATTATCTATAAAGAGGTAACAGAAGTAAAAGTCAGTCTAAACATAGCTGATGAAATTTGTGTTATAATACTGATAGTTAAAAAAAAAAACCTTTTAGCTTCACAACTTGTTACTGGTAATGAGATGCAGTATGTTAGGATGCATAAAACATGACTTCACACCCAGTTGTGCAGCTGTTGGGAGTACTCCTGCAAGTTTTCTGCCCTACATACATAGAAATTTTGATAAATTTCACATAGATTCCATCAAGAAAGAAAAATTATGAGGCATTGATAATTATATAGGGTGCATTATTGCATATATTCTTACAGAACACAACTTCCATTTTGTCTAGGAATTAATGAGAACTGAATTCACCTCTTGAAATTTTACATATCCGAGGTCTGGAAGACTTTTCCACAGGCCATTTGGCTCCATACGTTTCAAATATTGTTTCTCCATCATTACCCATACATTTTAATGCCAGGTACAGTAGGGCATGTTTATATCATGGATACCATCTAGGTCTGCATTGTTTTACATGGTTTCAGGAAGTTGGCATGGTGGGCAGGATTATTCCTAAAAGCCATTCTTATACGAGAAGAGCAAGCAAAAACATTCCTATGACCCACAAAACACGTATTCCCAACACAGTTTCCTTAGTTGGAACCTCATAAAGCCTGTGGCCACTCCAATACCCCGCCAGTCTAGGGGAAGAGGGACAGAGAGACAGCGGGAGTGAACAGAGGCAGCAGTCTTAATCAATTACAGCAAAATATCTTATTTTGCAAATTTTATGAAAACATATGAATATGAAATCACATTGTTAGAATCTCTCCCAGAGCCCTTAAAGGAGCCCATCTGTGCAGTGATGGGCCTTGAAGCTGAAGTTCTGTCAGTTTCATGGTAAATCCACATTTATGTGCTAGCCAGATCAACAGTTTGCTCCCTGTCCTTTACGCTCAGGGCCATTAACTCGAGTTATGAACTCAAAACCCACTTTCCTGCAGTGACTCTCATCCTCTTCCTGTCTCCAGTCCCAACCTCTCCCTTTTCTTAACCTTACACATTAGGCTCATCTTTGTCCATTTGGTCTTCACAATTCCCGAATCAGAACCTCAAACTGATTACCAGTGGCCTCAGTGAAAGGTGAATACTCTTGACTCTCTAAAGAGCGTATTTCTTTAAATTTAGATCTGGTGTTTATGTTAATTACTGACTGATCAGCTGACGGTGGTAGGGGGTGACTGAGAGCTATTTTCTCCTGTAGCCAGTATGTGCCCGTATGTATGCCAGATGTGACAGTTTCATTCCCTTCTACTCTGTCATTCAGTCCTCACAATGTTCCTATGAGGTAACAAGCTTTTCAGCCTTTTTAAAGATGAGGCAGTAAACTCAGAGGTTAAGTAATTTGTCCAAGATCGCACAGTAAGCAGTGGAAGATTCAACTGCAGCAACACTGACTCCCAATAACTTTGATTAAACATGCCAGTGCTGAGAGCAGGAAAATACAGCTGGTTGGCCGACCCAAGTCCTAATCAAACAGCTCAGATTGAGTGTCCCTTTGGTGTCTGCGCAGCTCTCTCCAATCACTACTAGCAGATTTTCCAAATCCTTCCACCAAGCCCAAAGTACATCTCTCTGGCTCTTTAAGGCAGAAAGTTATGCATAGCAGATTTTGTTCTATGCCCCTCATTAGATTTTAAGATTATTTAGAATCTTGACAATATACTATCCAAAGCACAGAAGGAGTTCAAAACTATAGAACTGACATGGACATTTATTATTTTTCTTCAGATGCTAACAGTTCTCAGATATTCATAAATAAAGCTTTACTATTAAACTGGAACTAATCAATCAACACTTATATGCACATATGGAAATAAAACTCAATGGAAATCATGCAGGAGACCAGGGGGAGGAGGAGATGGGTAAAATCATACCTAATGGGTATAATGAACACTATCTGCCTGGTGGGCACACTTACAACTTTGACTCAAACTGTACAAAAGCAATTCATGTAACCAAAAGGTTTGTATCCCCGTAATATTCTGAAATAAAAGTAAATAAATAAAGCTGATTTGGGTTTATTCAGAAAGCAGAAAAAGAATATATCTTCAAAGGTCCACAAATATCTTCTCAGAGAGGTAAACCTGAGACTAAGTGGGAAAAAAAGGAGGAACCATGATACAGATAAAAATTTGAAGCAACAGGCAGGGTGCAGTGGCTCACGCCTGTAATCCTAGCACTCTGGGAGGTCGAGGTGGGCGGATTGCTCAAGGTCAGCAGTTTGAAACCAGCTTGAGCAAGAGCAAGATCCCATCTCTACTAAAAATAGAAAGACATTAATTGGCCAACTAAAAATACATAGAAAAAATTAGCCGGGCATGGTGGCGCATGACTGTAGTCCCAGTTACTTGGGAGGCTGAGGCAGAAGGATTGCTTGAGCCCAAGAGTTTGAGGTTGCTGTGAGCTAGGTTGATACCACGGCACTCTATCCCAGGCAACAAAGTGAGACTCTGTCTCAGAAAAAAAAAAAAAAAAAAAATTGAAGCAACATATCAGGCTATAAGCATGAACATGATGACACAAATAACTAAATTAATGGCAATTTTAAAAATGATAAGTAAATCCTCCCATCTTCAGCACTGCTAGGACTCAGATAAAATATTTTGATTCTTTGTGTTTTCATTTCACTCTCATATTGATTTCTTCACAGAGAAAACAGAACCAGAATGCCCTCAGTTTCCTACCAGCCAACATATAAAACCTACTGTCATCTGCTCTGATCCTATTCTCCTTCCCTCTTGTTAAATAGACCAGAGTAACTATCCTTTCCTCTGTTTAAGGCCACTTGCTTTATTGAATATCATTGCAGTGTGTGTGCAGAAATCTTACACAAGCCATTAGCCTTCTTGTATATTCGTGCTTTCCCTGTCACAGAGATAGTACCAAGACCTTAACAATTTTTGTTTGTTTATCAGAGTAGTACATGCACATAATATAAAAAGTCAAACAGTAAAACAAAACTTGTTTTGAGAATGAGTAGTCCCCTACTTTGTCACTTCCTGCTTCCCAGAGGCAAGCTCTGTCAACTCTCGATTCTTCCCTCTGGAACTTACCTTCCTTTTTCCAAACTCCAGACTTGTTGATATGGCTATTTCTTGATTTTAAAATTCATTTAATTTTTTGTTTCAGACATTGTCTATTGATTGGCCACTAAGAAAGATTAAGAGCATGAAGTCATAATTTTTAGTTATGGTAATCTTCAACGTTAATATTAATATGTTCATGTAAAACATTGTTCCTGGCTGAGCTACATAATATGCTCTGATTGCATTTTCTCTCCAGCTATTTTGGTCCCTCGAGTTAGCAAATGTTTTTGTTTGTGTATCTGCTTAGTTTTCCAGTAATCAGTCATTAACTTATCCACAAACTCTCTGGCAGAACTCTCTAAATACATACAAAAATATTCGATGGAAACTCACATATACAGGAATAAGTAAAGAGCATTGAAATAGTAAATATGTAGGCAAATAGAAAATATTTTATTTCATTATTCTTCCCTTAATTTTTAAAAAAGATATCGAATGTTTAAAACAACAAATATAACATGGTATTGTCAGGCTTGTCATGTATATAGAAATAAAGTGTGTGACAACAGTGGCACAAAGAATGGGGAGGCAACAAATGAAATTAAACAGTTGTATGTTTTTTATAGATTGCATGAAACGATGCACTATCAGCTATAAGTAGACTGTGATCTATTTCATTAAAGGTACATATTGTAATATCTAGAACAACCACTGAAAATGCAAAAAGGTATAGCTAAAAAGCAAACAGAAGAAATAAAGTAGGATATTAAAACATTTTTTAAGAAACACAAAAGAAATCAGGAAAGGAACAAGAGAAGAATGAAAAACAAAAGGGAAATACAGGAGAAGGAGCAAGACGGTAGACTGGAAGCAGCTCACCCACCCTGCTCTCAAGGAGAGGATTGAAAGGTGCAAGTAGATGCCCACCTCTCAATGGGCCTAGCTAGAGCATTGTGAATCATCAGAGAAACGATGGGAGATGATGATAAAGTGATCCATTTGGCAAGATCAGAAGGTACCTAGAGGAGACCCCTTCATATGGGGAAGGACAAGAGGAGAGAACGTTGGGATGCCATGCTCCCCCAGCGGACACTGCCAAGCTGTGAGGGTGGCTTCCATCACCACCACAGATCTCCAGACTGATCAGAAAGTTGTTTGGAGTCTGTGCTGCAACATTGCACCAAAGAGCAGCCACAGGAGGGACCTGGTGGCTTCCATTCTCAGGTTGCTGCAACTGACACCACTCTGAGGTCTCAGATCCAGAACACCTGGTCTATACACAGCTGGGATTTGCAGCAGCTGCCTCCGCATTGACCCAGCTGGGCCAGGGCGGGAGCAGGGACAGCAGATGCTTCCATGCACCCTATGACTGGGAGCCAAGTGCCCCTCCTCCTACAGGGGACTTGAGCAGAACAGGCACCATTGACGCCACCTGAGAAGCACCATGGTGACTGTTTTGGTGGGACCTGGGCAGGGAGACTGCCCCAGCTGCCCAGCGGTGCAGGCTCCCATGGCTCCCTCACTGCCACCAGGTCCATCAATTGATAAGTAAAGAAAATGTTGTGTGTCTGTGTGTGTGTGTGTGTGCACCATGGAGTAATACTCAGCCATAAAAAAATGAAACAATGTCTTTTGCATCAATTGGATGTAAATGGAGATAATTATCCTAAGTGAAGCTTCTCAGGAATAGGAAAAAAAAAAAAACCTACCACATGTTCGCACTAATAAGTGGGAGCTAAATGGTGGGTACACACAGGCACAAAGAGATAATAAAGGACATTGGAGACTAGGAAGGGTGGAGGAGTCACCAGGCAAGCAGTATCTGGGAGGGCCAACATGTAGAGAGCTCACACAAAACGTGGTATCTGTATACCATGGAGTTCTACTCAGCCACAAAAAACAATGGTGATCTAGAAGCTCTTGTATTATCCTGGATAGAGCTGGAACCCATTCTAAGTGAAGTATCACAAGAATGGAAAAACAGGCACCACATGTACTGACCATCAAATTGGTATTATCTGATCAACACTTAACTGCACATATAGCAGAAACATTCATCAGGTGTCGGGGCAGATGGGAGGAGGGAGGGTGGATGGGTATATTCACATCTAATGGGTGTAGTGACACAGTCTGGGGGATGAACACGCTTGAAGCTGTGACTCGGGTGGGGCAAAGGCAATATATGTAACCTAAACATTTGTTTCCCCCGTAGTATGCTGAAATAAAAAAAAAAAAGAAATTAAAAAAAAGAAAAGAAGGGGAAACATTTTCAAAATAAAGGATGGAAAGGGGTTACTACTGCAGATCCTACAAACAATAAAAGGATTTAAAAAGAGAATGTAATGAAGAACTTTATGCCAGTGAGTTTGGCAACATATATAAAATGGTCGTAAGTGAAAAACACAACTTACCAAAGTGGAGGCAAGAAGAAGTACAAAGTATGAACAGCCTTATGTTATTAAAAAATTTCATTTGTAATAAAAACATCCCTGTAAAGAAAATTTCTGGCCTAGATATCTTTACTGATGAGCTCTTTGAAACATTTAAGAAGGCAATAATGTCATATTACACAAACTCTTTTAGAAAATAAAGGAGAGAACATTTCCCAACTTGTTTTATTATGCCAGAATAATCATAATACCAAAACCTAATACGGCTATTACAGGAAGCATACACACACTCACACAAACACAAAATATCCTTCACAAACATACATATGAAATTCTTTAATCATAAGTCTGCAAATCTAACCCAGCAATATAAAGAAAGAATAACACATCATGACCAGAAATGCAAGGTTGGTTTAAAATTAATCAATGTACAAGATGATGGATATGCTAATTACCCTGATCTTATCACAATACATTGTATGTGTTGAAATATCACTATGTACTTCATAAATATGTTATATGAAATCTGAAGGAAGGAACAAGTACACTGTGTCAATTAAAGAATAAAACAAAGAAAAAAATTAGGGAAAACATTAATCAATGTAATTCACCACATTAAAGGAATAAAAGAGAAAAACATACGGTCATCTCAACAGATAAAGAGCTTTTTGACTAAATTCAACACCTATTCATGAGAAAACCAAGCAAAGTAGGGATAGAAGGGAACTTCCTTAGTCTGTTAAAAGTATCTGTGATTCACTCTGGGAGACTGAGGAGAGAGGATGCCAGGAGTTTGAGACTAGCCTGGGCAACATAGTGAGACCTTATCTCTTAAAAAAAAAAAAAAAAAAAAAAGCTGGGTGTGGTATTGCATGCCTGTAGTCCCAGCCACTCCAGAGGCTGAGGTGGGAGAATTGCTTGAGCCCAAGAGTTGGAGGCTGCAGTGAGCTATGATCATGCCACTGCACTATGGTTAACAATAACATTGTATTTAATGGTAGAACAGTAAATGTTTCCCCCTTACTTCACAACAAGGAAGCCACCTCTATTCAACATTGTACTGGAGGTCCTAGACAATGAAATAAACCCCTCTTTTTCAAAAAGAAAAAAAAGAAACTTAGACATAAAAAATAGAAAGAAAGAATAAAACTTTCTTTTGTCACAGAGGACAAAATTTATGTAAAAAATTCCAAGGAATACACAAAAACAAAACAAAAAACAACCCTAGTAGAGTTTATAATTAAATGCATAAGTTTATATACAAAAATTGTATATCTATATCTTAGAAGCACACCATGGAAAATAAAAACTTTAAAATAGCAGGATTTCCACTTCTAGTGAGTATTTAGATGGTTGTAAGAGCCTATCATTTTCACGCTGACAACTAAAATAAGCTGCGCAAGGTACAGCACCATAATTTTTCTAAACTCAGCAGACAACTGAGTATGTCATTAAAAAAAAGAAAAAAAGGAAAAAACAAAACTAAAAGCTAAGTAAAGAAAACTCCAAAAAGCAGCTAGCTTTTCTTAAGGGAGAAGAGATCCATGGCTGTCCTCATCTCTGGTGAAGTACCAGGGTAAAGATGAATGGAAGCTACCATAGACGTAAACTGAAACAAGCCAAAAGTGTAAAAAGAAGGCTGTGTGTGGACTGGTATCACAAACTAGGATTCTGAAAAGCCACAGTCACAGAACACATCTGGCGTTAAGCTGTCAAATCTTTCCAAAGGAACTTTATAGAGTACTAGGGAGTGTACCAAATATAAGGGTAGGACAGGAAAGACACCTCTAGGCATGCAGAGCCTCTCTTAAATGTAAGGCAGTCACCCACTGAATTGGATGAGCAGAGCAGAAGAAATGAGAGAGATCAATTCAAGGTACTTAGAGCCTTCACCTACCAAAGGCTGAGGTCAGAGCTGAAGAATTCAGACAATGCTTCTATTGCTTCCACACCTAGCACTGCAAGCTTTCAGCTTCAAAGGGATGGGGGTGACATAAGAGATACCCATCCAAGGTATTCTAGCTGGAAAGAGATCTCCCAAGGAATAGAAAGCCTGGAATAAAACTGAAGACCAAAGGAAACTTCTCAGCTGGTATCTTGGCTATAAAACACAAGATATATCTGGAATATTATTGCCAATGGTCAGAAGGGAAAAATATTGATTTTGTTTCAAATTATTTGAAGGCAGTGGTGAAATGTATGAACCCGAAGCTGTAACAAAATCCAGAAAAGAATCACCACAGATCATACAGATTCAGCCCCAATTTAGAGCATTACATAAAAGAGAACATGCACTTTTTTGAAACAAATATTATTTACTTTAGTTTCTATTGCTTTTTTTGTCCATGTATGGCATAAACTTAAACATTATAAAAAGTTAAGAAGAAAGAAAATGTGACCCATAATCAAGATAGGAAACAGTTAATAAAAGAAGACCCAGCTGTGGCCTAGAAATTGGAATTATCAGACAAAGACTTGAAAAAATAATAAAAGTGCTGAAGGTTATAGTGGAAAGATGAGTAATATGCATGAAGAGAAGAAGAAATTTCAGTGAAGATATGGAAACATTGACAGAATCAAGTGGAAATCCTAGAAGTACACTCATTAGGTGAGATTAACAGCAGGTTGGACTCCATATAGGAAAGAATCTGTGAACTTAAAAATAGATCAATTGATAATATCCAAACTGAAAAACAAACAGGATAAAGGATTAAAAAAAAAAAAAAGAAACCAAAATAACACAGAGTATCTGAAATATGTGAGGCAATATCAAATGATCTAATGTATACCTAATTGGAGTCAAAGAAGGAGAGGAGGGAGAGACTGGGAAAGAAGAAATGTCTAAAGAAATACTGACTAGAAATTTTTCAAAATTGATGAAAGACATCAACCTATACATCCAACAAGCTCAGGAGATCCCAATGAGGCTCAATTCGGAGAACATCATACCTACAGTCAAACTGCTGTAAACTAAAGATAAAGAACAAATTTTAAAAGCAACCAAAGGCTGGGGTGCTGGAGGAGTCATATTACCTACAGGGGAACAACAAACCACCAAAAACCAAACCAAAACCAAAACAAAAAACCCCACTAGAGGCCAGGACACAATGCAATAACATCTTTAAAATGCTGAAAGAAAACAAACTATCAACTTAGCATTCTATACCCAGTGAAATGATCATTTAAAAATGAACAAAAAATAAAATCATTTTAAGACAGACAAAATCTGAAAGAATACGTCTCCACCACAACTGCACTAAAGGAAATGCTAATAGAAGTTCTTCAGGCTAAATGGATATTATACTAAATGGAAATAGAGATATGAAGAAAGGAACAAAGAGCTCTAGAAAGAGTTAATACCTGGGTAAATGTAAATAATTTTTTTTGGTAAACAAATTTCCATACACATACCTATATGTAATCTTTTAAATGTATTTAAAAGACTATTGCCTGTTTAGAATAGAAAATAACAATGTATTATGGGCTTTATAGCATGCATAGAAAAAAATAAAAACAGACAAAAGCACAAAAGATGGGATGGAATCATGCTGCTGCATATGAAGTACTATATTAGTTGAAGGAGACTGTGATAAAGATGCAGATTGTAATTTTTAGAGCATCTATTCAAAAGCAGATCAAAGGAATTACAGCAAAGATTTCAATATGCAAGGTAAAACCAAATAGTTAAAAAAATGTATTTCACTCAATATAAAGCAGGAAAGGAGAAAGAGAGAAATAAAGAATGGATGTGATAAGCTATTTATTAATACAAGAAATACACTGTAAATATAAAGGATGAGACAAACAGAAATTAAAGAATGGGGAAAGATAAACTTTGGAAAGAGTATAACAAAGCTGATGTGACTATATTAATCATTAAAGTAATCTCAAAATGAAGAGTATCACCATGGATAAAGATCTTTTATGAAGATAAAAAGATCAACTTATCAAGAAGACATAACCCTAAATATGTTACCCTTAATAACAGAATTTCAAAATACACAAATAAAAAATTAACAGAACTAAAGGGAGAAACAGACCAACCCACAATTATAGTTGAAGACTTTAACACCATTGTTCAGTAATTGCTAGAAAAAAATATAAAAATGGTAAATATATAGAAGAATTAACTAGCATTATCAATCAGCTCCACCTAAGTGTCATTTATAGCACATAATTCTGAACAATTGCAGAAAACACATTCATTTCAAGTGCATACAAAACATTCACCTAAACCATAGTCTGTGCCGTAAAACAAGTATCAATAAATGTCATTGAAATGATATATTCTCTGGCCATCACAGATTTAAATAAGAAATCAATAAAACTATGATATTTAGGAAAATCTTCCCAAATATAGAAAGTAAACCTTTCTATTCTGGGCCTTAGAATAAAACACAAGGGGTATTAGAAAATATTTTGAACTGGTGATAATGAATAAACAACAAACAAAAAATTGTGGGATGTATTAATAATTAAGGCAGTGGATAGAGGAAAAATGAATAGCTTTACGTGCTTATTAGAAAAGAAGAAATATTATTATAATGTATAAAAATTTATGATCTAAATTTTCACCTAAAGAAGCTAGGAAATGCATTATTGACTTTCCCAGGGTGTACAATTTAAAATTATTTAATCTTTTTCTTATTAACTTTTTTATTAATGGAATACACACTTGTTTTATGAAAAGTTTGGAAAATGCAGTTCATTGGAACAAATATTCCCCAATAATATGAAGGCAAATATTATTATCACTATGTTCATGTGTTATATTTCCCTCAAGTATATTTTTATTAAATATTGTTTCATAATATAACAGTATGTCTTGGTTTTTTCCCTTGTTTTCTTGCTTTTTTTTCCTACTTTAAATAATTGTCAATTTTTCCCCTATCTTCCAGTATAATTTTGTAGGATATTTTTCCCCTGGTAGAGTCCATACATCTCAAGCCAAAATCATTCCTAGACCTTTTCCATTTTATTTTCTGCCACTGTGACTGGGATCTTATTTCCCATTGATGGTTTCTGCCAGTACACATATCTTGTAGATTATCTCTAGATTTTTCCAGCCATTTTGCCAATCTAGCATTAAATTCTAAATTCAATTTTGGTATTCTAGGAAGATAATTATATATATTATAATTTCCAAATATAGCCCTACTTTCCCATAATTACATTGCTTGCCTCATATATATTTCATAGATTAAAATTTCTAGAATAATTTTAAATAATAAACATTGTCAAGCTCTCTGTACTTTGGTCCTGATTTTAATGAGAACCCTCTAGTGTGTCATAATTATGATGTTTTTGGCTACTGGTTTTAGAGTGATATCCTCTATGGTGCATGAAGAATTCTCTTTCACACTTGGTTATAATGATTTTTTATGGGAAATGGATGTGGAATTTTGTACAACTCAATTAGGTGATCATGGCTTTTAGTTTACTTGTGGTTATATTGGTATACAACCGATATCCCTAATACCGAACCATCCTCAGAGTCCATATTTAACCTCGGATGAATTGGTTTGATTTTCTTTTTACTACTTAATTTTAGCTACTAATATTTTATTTAGGATTCTAACACTCATATTTATAGTAGAGACAAAAGTGAGTCTCACTTTTTGAGTATTCTCTTAGTAAAGGGGAAAAGGGGACTGGAAATTAGTATTTACTAGGTTACTGCTACCTCTAGGACATTGCATTAGTGTCTTACATACATGATTTCATTTATTTTTTGCAATTTCTTAAGGGAATCTGGTTTATACTAGCTTGATTAAAAGTATTTAAGTGGTATATGTACTCAGCCATAAAAAAGATTAATTAACACTTTTTGCAACAATCTGGATGGAATTGGAGACCATTCTCCTAAGATGAGTATTTCAAGAATGGAAAAACAAACACCACATGTACTCACTATTAAATTGGAACTAACTGATGAGCACACAAGTGTACAGAGGGATGTAAAACTCAACGGAAAGCAACCAGGATTGGGGGAAGAGGGGAGGGGAATAAATCAACATACTGGGTACTAGGAACACTACTTGCATGATGGGCACACCTCTAGCCAGGATTCACGCATTACAAAAACTATCCATGTAACCGAAAGCATTTGTGTGCCCCCTTAGCATTCTGAAATTTAAAAAAGTACTTATTTATTTTTCAGAATTTATTTCAATTTACATATCATGGGAATTTTCAATGCCTAGAGCCTTTGAAATAATTCCCATATAAAGTCATCTTACTTCCAGGCCTTTTGCAGAGGTAATTATTTCATAATTGTTTCAATTTCTTCCTTGTTTTAGTCAATTCGACCAATTTTAGAGCTTGAAAGGGTGTTTCTGACCTAGTCCCACTTATTCAGAGTTCTCTCACTTGGATTTCTACCTCCATCAATAAAGATCTGTCTCTCTCTCACACACACACCACCCACATCAACGAAAAAGCACTGCCTCTCAGCTCTACTAAATTGTAGTTATTGAATCACCATCCTCTCTTACGGCTGAGCCTGAGCCTTCACATTTGTTTGCTTGAAAACACTTTTTGCTCTACAGCTGGCTAGCAAGTAGGTATGTTGAGATATGATGCACAACACCGTCTATGTCCCCATTCACAAGGTTTATGTTTTATTGTTATTCATTTTAATAAATTTCATCATATCCATTATATATCTAGCTAGCACAATCTGCTGAATGAGATTGCTGAGTAAGTTTTTCTTATAGCAGGTGCATGTAACCTACTGCATTTGTTATACTAGTTCTGCTAGATCTTTGTAATGTTATCTTTGCCTTCTCCTTTGTTAGTGTTCAAATTGTGGTTATTCTTCCCTCACTTGGCCACACACTGTGTTCAGTTTGTGGTTTGCAGGACTATACTCTATTTTAAATTCTACCAATAGAATAAATTGGTAGGATAAAGCTGCTTAATTATAAAAAAAATCCTTAAATATTTATAACTCAAGTTTTAAAAATCAGTGAAAAAACATTTTTAATGTTTTTTATGGAAAAGGAAGAATTCTGTACTTTATTTTTTCACTCCAATTCCCCCCTTCCTCTTGCCTAGTTTGTTTTATTTATAACAGATGATCATTTTGTCATTTACATTTATATTTGTAAACAATGTTACAAGTCAGCCTTTCCTCTAACAGCTTAATCCTCACTGCCAGTCTTTTAAACTTCAACTTCCTAAACCTGGATTGATTTTGATCAATTTTTAGCATTCCCTAAGCTTTACGTACTACGTTAATATACTTAAAAAAACCTTTCTATATAACTTAAATGTTAATGTCAGAAATAAACCACTAAATAACAGTTCTCAGGTCATTTTTTTCTGAGAGAAAAGTGTTACCAGAGAAATAGGACTTACTTTTTTTTAAATCACTAGGATGTTCATGTTACTTATCTTTCCAATATAAAAATACCCAGTATGTCTAGGTTTGGATTTCTGTTTATGAACTCCACCTGGGATACTATGAATATTCTCACCAAAATTCACTTTTTGAAAAAATGATGTTCTAGTATCTTCAATGACTGCTTCTATTACAATTACTTCTTTAGAAATATCAATTATACAAACATTAGATCTCAACTCAGCCTTTGTAAATTAATGGGCTCCAATCTCAACTGGACCATCCATGTTTTCTTCTCCACATCAGTTATTTCAAAGGTCCTCTGCTCTCCTCAAAACTTTCAGCTTGGCACACTGTGGCACAAGAGTCAAATCCAGCCTGCTGCCTGCTTTGTAAATAGTTGTAATGAAACATGGCCACAATCATTTGTTTACGTATTGGCTATCGTTACTTTCATGCTACAATAGCACAGAGAATGGCCAGCAAAGGGCAAATTATTTACTGCCTACTCCTTTACAAAATTAAGTTTCCTGACCTCACCCACCCGCTTCGATCTGAATAGATGCCTTCACAAGGAATACAAGGCACATAATATGAATTATCAACTTTCAGGCAAAAAATAAATAAATAAAAAAGGTACAAATCTGATTCTGCATTCATGCATTTCTCCCCCTCAGGTTAACGTTAAGGGGCAATTTCCCTGTCTGGCATTTATTTGATTCTGTTCTTCTCCAGCTAGGACCTCAGTAATCCTATCTGCATTCTATTTTCTGACTCATTATCACCTTAAAATACTGACACTACTCCCACCAAAAGGGAAAACAAATCAAAATAAGAAACGCTACTTTAAACCTGATCCTACAGCTACGATTTCCCCCTTGCGTTCCTCCCCAAACGTCCCATTCTCTATACTTGGAGCATTCATTTCCTCACTCCAGTTCTACTTCTTTCCCCACTCCAAAGACTCCTTTCATTTCCTCTTTGAAATACCTAACTTACATTTTCACTTTATATTGGGCTGCTCAGCAGCATGTGACACTGTTGGCCATGTCTCTTGAAACATCCTTTTTGCCATCCACCGAGAGGGACACTTTTCTGATTTTTATCTTATTATGCATCCTCTTTTGCAGGCTCCTCTTTCTCTCCTTGTCCCCATTTCTGTCCTGAGCTGCCTTCTCTTCTGCCCACAAACAGATTATCATTTGTATACTGATGATTTCTGACTTTATAACAGATCACACTCATGTTTAAGATTCACATACCCAACCAGAATGCACTATAGCAACCTTAAGCTTTAGCTCCACAGGCTCCAAATTGAAATGGAATTTTCCCCTCAAAACTGTTCCTACTCTTGTGATTATTGTATTAGTGAATGGTACTACCCTCCACTCGGTTACCCAAATGCAAAAGCTGGCTGTCACTCTTGCTTCCCCTCTCTCCCTTCTACCATATGCAATTTATTTCCGTATCCTTTCAATATTTCCTCTCAGGTGTCCTTTTTCTCTATCCCAATGTTCCTAGCGTAGCACAGAGCACTAGCATCCTTCACCTCTTTAAAGGGTCTCCCTACCCTCTCTCCCAAACTATGTAAAGATTGATAGATTGTTGATGATCATGACATACTCCCATTCGAAATCCCTCAATGCTCATAGGTTAAGTCAGACTCCTTTAATAAGACCTATAAAAAACTGCAACTCTGGCTTACTGGTTAGTATTAGTCTTCTCTCCCCTTAACGTAACTAGGAGATAGCCACGTTCAGTTTCATTCCCATAAATATTCCATATGAACCTTGGTTAACTTCTGAGACTCCACATGATGGGCTAGATGACACCCCCGCTAAGCTGCCTCACTCCCATTCAATCTCAATTTAGACATCACTTCCTCAGGAAGGCTGAGACTTCCACCCCTACCCCAGACTAGGTGGTCATCTTGTATTCCTATCACATTTTTCAGTGTTATATATTTGCGCTTTTGGCAAGAAAACAGACTTTACGAAGACATAGACTGTTTCTACTTTACCACTGTAAACACAGTTCCATACAGAGCCAGGCATTCCATTTAATTGACAGAAATTAAACTAATTCAACCCTATTTTCATCTCTCTATTCTTGTCCTTGTCTAGGAGCATTTCTCAACCTTGTCTTCCACTGACTCAGATGTCTACCTTATCAATTCTGGTGTTTATCAAATTTAATACATCTAACTTTACTACTCTTTCAATTGCATGCCATTTTTATTTTTTGTCTTTGTGCAGTTTTCATAATAACCCTCACATTTTTTAACACTTTATAAAGGATAATTCTAAAAACTTTTTGCTTAGAGCAGTAAATCTATTTTAGAGCAAAGTGAATATCAGAGTCCTCGGGGCACTGGTTGCTTTTATTGTGCTGCAATTATTATTCATAAATTCCACATTTTTTCTCCTGCTTGTATCTATTAAGACCTGGTTTGATTTTGAGCAAAGGGGTAAGATACTATAGGAATTGTTTGGCTGTTATGTCACAGACTGGTACAAGACTACATCTGAATCCTTTACTAGGAACTGGGAGGTGGAGGGCAAAAGACAGAGGGAGAAGTGGAATGGAAGCACAACAGGAATAATAAACTTTTTTGCCACCATCCACTGCAAATGCATGCAAACTCCTCTGGTGCCCCCCACCAAAAAAAAAAAAAAAAAAGAAAAAGAAAAAGACAGCAACAACATATTATGTTTAAGATTTCTATCAACGTGCCTTGTACTAAAAACAGTGATCAGGCCGAGCACAGTGGCTCACGCCTGTAATCCTAGCACTCTGGGAGGCCAAGGCAGGTGGATCGCTCAAGGTCAGGAGTTCGAAACCAGCTTGAGCAAGAGCGAGACCCCCGTCTCTACTAAAAAAATTGAAAGAAATTAACTGGACAACTAACAATATATAGAAAAAATTAGCCGGGCATGGTGGCACATGCCCGTAGTCCCAGCTACTCGGAAGGCTGAGGCAGAAGGATTGCTTGAGCCCAGGAGTTTGAGGTTGCTGTGAGCTAGGCTGACGCCATGGCACTCTAGCCTGGGCAACAGTGTGACTCTTTATCAAAAAAAAAAAAAAAAAAGTGATCCAAGCAAATGCCACTCTTGGCCATCTCTTAGAAACAAATGATTTTTAGGTGGTAGGTGGAGGAGACAAACCATCCCAGTGTTATCCAAGGGGCTGGCTGCTGCAGAGGAGGAGGCAAGTTTACATGTAGTTCATTAGTAACATTTAGAATATGACCAAACATTTGTCCTATTTAAAGTTTTTCCAACTCTTCTTTCATTCTTTTAAAGGGAATTCAGTGTGTGTGAGACAGAGGCGTGAGTGTGTGTGTTGGGTACATAGAAAGTTTTCTATTATGGCTTTTTACTGCCTTGTTGGCCATAATTTTAAGGCACTAATTGTGTTATTGTTACTAAATTGGTTCAGGAATATCCTGCCCCAAACCTGCTTTTGGATAGCAGCAAATTATCAAATTTTCTACAACTGAAATTAAGAAGGAATAGGAGTGACAGGAAAAAATTGATCTGTAAGTGTATGCAGCATTAGAATAAGTCCCTCAATATTGATGGTACACACATGTTAAAATAAATGAGTAATATCTTAGTTAAGAAATAAGTCTTTAGGTTACAAAATGTATTAGCTTCCCTAAGTAGAAAAGATAATTACTATGCAAATTTATCATAACAAATACATGACTCTTTTGCAAAGCATCACAGTAATCTAAAAAAAGTTTGTATTTTTCAAATAAACACAAAATAAGACAATTAATTCTGAATAAGTAACAACTTTATTTTAACTCAATGTGTTGAAATGCAAAAAATATTTTCTGCAACAAGATACAAGTAATATGTATCTCATCATTAACATCAGCTGATTAAAAACAAGCCTGAAAATTTCAATACAAGTTTTCATACATTTGATTTTTGAAAATCAATTTCCCCCAGATTTAATTTTTGAATAATTTTTGCAGGATTTTATTTTCAAAAGTGGGACTCAATTTATTTCTTCGTTTTTAAAAACTGAATGCAAAATTTACCCAGTTACAATATACAATGATTACCAACAGAAAAAGATTTAAATATAAGAATTCCTTTTCAAACATAAAGTTCACATACTGCAAACAAGACACGGTGTGATTTCATTCCTAGTGAAGAGGAAGTCTTGCATATGGTAGGCACTCGATATTTTTCAACTGGACCTAAAATTTACATCATTCCATGAACACTTAAATAAAGTAGAGCTCATAATCTGTATAAAAAAGGTTTGTAAAATACTCTTATGTGTGCTGAAAGTGCTATCTTTACAATCTGAGAACACTAAAACAAACCCACTCACCCACCCACCTTCTTTTGCAAGAATACATTGAGTATTTTATCCATCAAAGAGCATGCACGTCCAAGTCAGAATAATTTACCTCTTCAAGTATACTTGGCTATGATCAAAGCTTGCTGAGTCGAATTTTCATAAAACTTAACTTACTGAACAAAGTCCCTGTTCCATTTTAGTAACACTGGGTAATATCTATGATCTACTAATTTTATAAAGAATTCTGCTTAGATTTTAAATTTAAGCATAAAACTTAAATAGGTAAATAAATTAATAAGTATCTTTTGGCCATTTAAGCTTTTACTTAGATCTAGTTTAAACATAAACCAATAGTGTTTATGACAACTGTTTGAGACTTTTGTTAATATTTTAAAACTTAATTTTATAATTGATGTCCTAAAAAGGCACTGTTTTCACATTTCATCATGCAGTAAATTGATCATATTTTTGAGAATTATTTCATGTCATCCATTGTCCCCCCAAATAAAGCACATTTAAATGAAATATTTCAACTAAACTGAACTTTCAACATTTAACTGGTTCCTATTTTCAGAAATTTATTCTTTTGAACATAACACACACAAAGCCCAAGCAAATACAAGTATACATACACACCCCCACACACACACATACACACACACACCACAAATGACCATGTAATTCATGCAAGGTTCTCCAATTACCATTTTAAGACAATGATACATGACTATTCAAGGAGGTAACATTGGCAAGCCATATTATGGCACCTTCATATTTGTGCTCCAAATATCAATACACATTAAAATTAAAAAAGGCACAAATAGAGTGTCTCTAAATCTTAGTCTAAAGAACAGTTATCCAATGATTATTTTTATAATACGTAATATTTAAAACCATTCACTACTTTCTATGGAAAAGCCCTGTTTAGGTGATAAAGGAAAAACAGGAACAGGCTGATAGTTTAAAAGGCTGGACAGAATCTGCGCCCATTTTGAAAACAATGTATGTAGTTTAAAAATGGAGGGCGGAGGCTATTAGAGCACTTACATCAGACACATTAACAGTTTTATATCATTGCTTCAAGAACCCACAATACCAAAAATATACATAATAAATAAAAAAATAAACCAACTACCATATGATTTTGTTAGTATAATGGTAGGCATTATATTATCTGAAAAGTGGACATTTCTAAAAAGATGGATATTCTTACAGCACAGTGTTTTGACATTTTTGGTACAAAATGTGCTACCAAACTAAAAAAAAAAAAAAAACAAAAAACTTTATAATAAAATCCTTAAGATCTGCGATAAACACTAGAGTAAGAACAAGCTGAAATGTTCATTATATGGTATTACTGACGTCACTATATAGATTCAAGCAGTGAATTAATTCACAATGTGCTGGTATGGTGTGCATTTGATATAAATGGATACATTAATATGTCATTTTTGACAGATGACAAACATAATTCTATAGCCTGAGGGAGTTTTTATTTTCTTAGAAGACCCTGGCAAAATCTTAAGTTAAAAGTGTATATGTATGTATGTGTGTATGTGTATTTTTAAAATTGTACATTGTAAACTTAACAGGCTCAATCTTACGGTGAAGTTAAGCAAGTCAAATTTCTACTTCCCGTAACACTTTTACATAGGAAGAAGTCCATTACCAGGTAAGAATCTTTCTTCTATCCTAAGGGATTCTTCCAATTTCAAATTTAAGTTACCACAACAGTGACTCAAAGCCACACAGAAAGCAACAAAGATATCTGAAAATATGATCATTTCAAATTGTAAAGTTTGCTGTGGATAACACTTATTTGACAGTGTTCATTCAATGTAAATATTAATCATTCTTGATATATTAGAATTGCTTCAGTTAACACCTAAAAAGAGATATCAAAAATAAAATCTATTCAAAAACCTCAAGCTTCATTTTTTTCCTTTTGTCTTGAATTCAAAAATGAAATAAACAAATCATAAAAATTTTAATCTGGAGAATAAAGTTATGCATTCAAACTTACAGGCATATGCATTTTTTTCCAGTGACCCATTTCTTCCCGTGGTCAAATATAAATGTTGTCTAAGAAGCATGTTGTCACCATCACAGTAAGTCAGACGTGGTGCCCTGTCACTGATCACTCCTGCTTCTCCGGGACAATGCACCAGAACAGACTTCCATTAGAAATACAACTATCAAACACTGAATGTGTGTATGTGTTTAAAGCTAAAATTCATTTATAATAAAGAACTGGCCCATGAGAAGCAGTTTATAAATAGTTTATCCTGTTCACATTATGCAGAATTTCAATATCATCCACAATGTTAGTACAGCAACTCAAACACAAAGGAGAAAACAAGGAGGTGGGGGGAGGTCCATAGTGCGGCCTGACATAGTCTAAGGGTTCTCTCCTTTAGTATGCATCTTCCATAGGCAAATGATATCAGTTCATTGTTTGAAGGAGAGTAGACTATCCAGGATTCATTTATTGTTCAGGTACCTTTTTCAAAGTGTGATAAAACAGGAGTAAATTCAATAATGAATTATCTGTAATCCAAACCAATTTAACGGTAATCAAGGATATCTTTCTCATCTATTATCACAAACATCCCAATTGCCTCCATCTGTCTTAAAAAACTCTCTTAAAAGTTAAGACACAATTAATTATACCTTATTAATTCCCTCAAAAGCAAAAAAATATATGTGCCATTCAGCATACAAAAGTTACACATTAAAAGTGCATATATATCTTTCTTAATTGGCCCACTCATTAAATTTACATTTGGTCATCCTTACTTTTAACAGAATTCTTCATATAAATGTAGGTCATTATAAATTAAAAAAAAAATTACTTCCGCATAATACACGCTTTCTTCATGAAATCTAAACCTCAATCAGTTCTCAATCATTGTAAACTTAGATAAACCCACAGTTTGTTGGACAGTTAACATACATACAAACATCACAAATTTTACTAAAAATCTGGGCCAATTCATTGCATATTTGCCCCCTGAAATGAAAAATAAATTAGAATTGAAGCAGTGTATTGCCATAACTTACCTTGAAGGTAAGCAGGTTCTCCTATATTTATAGAAACTTAGACTGGAGACATTACTGGTAATCTCCAACAAGTGCTTTTAAGGAGAACCTTGTTTTAAACTTTGAGATAGCATAGGACAATCCCTATAAAATTCATTTTTCTTTCTCAAAATAATGGAAGATCCTTTTGAAACTTATTATCTTCAGTTATCAATATTACTGCATTATGGAGCTAGTGCAATCCTGCATAGCCTTGGTCATAATGACAAGGCACAATAAAAAAATTAAAGTATTATATGAACAAGAGAAGTCATCAAAGATAATTTAAGGCCTTGAAGTGAATTAATCAGTCTAATTTAAAGCTGAAGAATAAACCATAAATTATCCACCTGAAATGTAAGCAATATGCTTTTTCAGCTTCTGTTCTGTGGACAAAATAACAGAAACAACTCTTGCTTATGGTTTGTGTATTAGAATCCTTCTGGACCTGGAGGAGTAAAAGTCAATTCCATTTTTCTACTGTTCATGGAAGATTCAGGACTGTTTTAGCCGTTTGCGTGGAATGCCAAACTGTGGACACTGGGCAGACGCGAGTGCTCGAAAGGCTTCTGCTACTAAGTGAGGATGAGACTGAATCATGGACTTCCACCCTGCTGTTTCCATTATGTCAGTTGCTTGGCTGAAAAATAAAATTAAGAGATGTTTACTAAAGAATACTTTTCAAAATGCATTGCTACATTGTCTATTTTTTAAATTTGTCTATTTCAAAATGTTTGAACACTGTCTACCTCTCTAGTGCATTCAAACCATTTGACTTTATTAAAATATCATCTTTTGCTGACTGGTATTTTCTGTTACAACTATTAAATTTGTCTGCAAGTTCTTCTCCCGGAAGTATGTGAAACTGGTCTCACTCACTGTTATTTCTGTATCAGCTCTTTCAAGAGCCCCTTTCTCTTAACTACCTCTATTAAGGCAGGTTTTCTCTAAAGTTCGAACTTTTGTCCTCTATTTTTTTCCCTTAACACGCATTATTCATTCTACCTCATCCACTCTTCATAATTTTAACTATCATATTCAATGATGATAACTATTAGTTTGTTAAATCCTAGGCCTCCCAAAAGGTTTGTTTCCAACCACCTGCTCTTTTACTTGGACGTGTCTCAAGACCCATATATTCAGGATTATCAGATGAGAACTCACCGTCTGTCACCCCAAGCCCCAATTCTTCCCTACACATTTCCAACTAGCTGAAGCTTCCACCATCACCCAGCGATTCAAGTTAAAAACCGGGGAAACATTCTGGACTCTGTCCTCTCCAATCACCAAAACCTTAGCTTACAACTTGAAAGGCTCAAAAGATGTCTTGAATCCCTGGGTAAGGCACATATCATCTCACGTTTGGATTATTAAAACAGTTTCCTAAGTTGTCTTCTAGTCTTCTATCCTGCTCCTCTCAAATCCAGCTTCCATAATGCTACCTTAGGAACATAAATATGACTGTATCACACTCCTTTCTAATAATTCCACATTGTCTATATCCAAGTCCTTTAGAAAGAGGAACATGGCTCCTCATGGTTGGTTCCCTACTTCCCCTCTCTAGCTTTCTACCTCCCACTTCCATGCTCTCGCATTTTATGCTCTGATACTGAACTATTTATTGTGCCCTATATATAACACGCCCTCACTGAGCAATCAAATAATTGCTTAAGCAACAAATCTAGCTACCCATCCTTGCTTCCTCTCTTCTCTCCCTTATACCACCCACCACCCAAATAATATCCATGTATTATGGATTCTCCCTTCAAAATATTTTATATACTTTCATTTCTCTCTAGTCACATAGTCACCAATCAAGTTTAATTTCATTCATCTTTTGCCTGAACAATTCCAATAACTTCCCAATTGGTCTATCTGTATTTAACCTTGTTCCTCAGCTAATACTGTCACCCCGACCTCCCCAGAAGCCATTCTCTACCCTCCATGTAGAAAGATTGTTAAAAATGCAAACCCGATCAGGCCCCTCCCTAGGTGAAAACCCTTTATTAGACACCTATTACTCTTCGAATAACATCTAAAAGCCTAATGTTATTTTACATAGCCTTCCAAGATCTGACCTCTGCCTGCTTTCTCCAACTGCTTCTCATTACCTACACCCTCCCTCTGCTCTCTCTTTTTGTATCTCTCTCACACATGCTCTCTCTCTCTCTCTCTCTCACACACACACACACACACACACACACACTCTATACTACTTTTTCCTCATCAACAATATTTTGCATATCCTTTTCCTGGGATAAATTTTTCTTCCTCTCTTCCCTCTTCTTCAGTAGGGTAACTCCTACCAATATTTCTGGCCTTTAGTTTTACAACAATTTCTTGAAAATGCTTTCTCTGACCCCTAGATTAGGTTAGGTCCCTTTGCTATATGCTCCTATGGATATGCTACACATTCTTTCTCATACTTTATTGCAATTGCCTGTTTAATCTGCTGCTAAACCATTAACTCCATGAAGGCAAAGAAAAGATCTGTGTTGCTCACCACTATATCCACTATGCTGAGTAAACTGCCTTGGCAACTTATTGGATAATAAAATGTAAGTACATGCCAAATGAATGATCAACTACTACTTCATTCCTCTATACTTTGGAGCATGCTATACTTTCTGTCTGCAATGTTGGCTACTTCCTTCTTAGTTTTACTAACTCCTATTACTGTTTTAAGACTCAGCTTAGTCATCTCCTGAAAGCCATCCCTAAATTTCGAGGCTTATTCTTAGTCAAGTGCCTGTACATATAGCCTCTTCTATCATATTACTTATTATATCATAATGAGTTGATAATCATATATCTATCTCTACTAGATAAATTCCTGAAGAGCAAGATTTTCCCTCAAAATTTTTTTATATGTAGCAGCCTACCATTGTGCTTGAGACACAATAGATATTAGGTTAATATTTGTTGAACTAATAGTAGCTAATATAAATAAAGCAATTTTTAATTTGACAAACATCAAATTACCAGTGTGCCATTACGTTTAAAATTTCAACTAGTTGTTTAGAATCACAGATACCTTTTTAGTTACTTCTTAATATACCTGAGCTTTTTCATTTATTAATTCAGTAATTAGCTACTGACTGTCTGCATATACAACACAGCTTCCCCAGGAAGTATAAAATAAGCTAATTTTTTGAAATTCAAAAAGTTACACAATGTAAAGTATTTCCTTAACAGAGTAAAACTAGAGTTTAAAAGTGGCTAAGTACAAAGGATCATGAAATTGTCATTTCCTGCTAACACAGTATATTTTAAATTCAAAATGTTTTTTTTCTAGGATCACATACCCTAATGAAATCATACTATCATATACTGACCAATATATAGGACAACCAGTAATTTTAAAGTAATCATTACTTTTTACTTTCAGGAAACAAAATTCACAAACTTCAGGAATTTAGTTAACCAACTTTACATATATAAAAACAGATGAAAGTAATAGGAAATAATTAAGTCAACAAAATAATTTGTGTTATTGTCTTTAACACAATTCTTTTTTTTTACTTTCTTATATCAACTTTTGATAATTTGAGAAAATGGAATTTAAGGGTTTATAGGCAAAACTAATAAAAGGTAGATGCAAAATTTTCAACCTGTCAACCCTTCCCTTTTCGATTTCAATTTCAAAAAACAGAAAAGTCGCTAAAAATGGGAAGGGAAAAAAAGTAGGGAATGATATATTCGGAAGATTCAGGCTTAGAAAAATATAGCAATTACCCAACTGTTACAGATTTACCAGGGAAAAGGAAAGATCAAATTGCTACCACTTTTGGAATATTAGCCAGCTAGCCTAATACAGCATATGATGCAAGCTACTTGGGCTAACCTAAGAAGCAGTGACTTAGCCTTCAAATGTAAAGGCTTTTTAAGCAAATCTGAAGGGTACATTCCTTATAGGATTAAATGACTATTTCCCACATATTAATTTTTATTCAGTTATTTATATTTTGAGACAGGGGCTCACTATGTTGCCCAGACCGTTCTAGAACTCCTAGACACAAAGGATCCTCTCCTCTTAGCCTTCCGACTAGCTGGGATTACAGGCATGTGCCATTGAGACTGGCTTTCCCACATTTTTAGAAATGCTTTCTGAAGGGGCAGGGGCTAGATCTCCAGCAGTCCTTATAATACTTGGACTCAGCTATATATCACATGGCATATGTGCTTAAGAAATGAGAGCATTTATCACAGTTAGTATGAGAAGCTGATCTACATGGGAGCACAGCCTCAGGAATCTACTAAGCAGTCAAATTTTTTTTAAGTAACTGGCACTTTGCTTCATAGGTTAACATCTGAATTCATACTTATTTTAAATGAACAAAAGGCTATGCAAACAATTTCATTTAAACAGATCAACTTTAAGTCAGAAACTGATGTCATCTTACTTGCTATTCCAGTTTTTCCCATCTTTACACCCAAGTTGTCGAAGTACACTGCACCTGCATTGGAGATTTAAACACACTTAACAAAAAAGTCCAGAGAAAAAATGTTGAAGGTGTCATACCCACTGAAATTATAAGCATAGCTTACCTATTTATAAAATCTATGGCTTGTGCTTTCAACTGTTCTGCACTGTGCAAATCTGCAAGGACAAGGGTATCAGCAACATTTTCTACTGAGAGGTTACTACACAAAGCTTCTTCACACATGACCTTCAGCCGTTCCAGTGCATACTATACAAAAAGAAAATAACCATTAAACATTTACTCCAACTAAGCTTCCAAATACATAATATATTTGTAACTTAGAAAATAAAGTTAAAGCAAATTATCTTTAACAAAGGTTATTTTAAAATTCTTTAAGTCATTGTTTTAACCTAATATAAAGAAAATATAAATGAATACACTCAGGAGAAAGACTAGCTTTCTTTAGAGAACTTCAATTTGCATAACTGTAAAATAGAGGGTATTTTTAAAGTAGGGTTTATGCTAAAAAACTACTTTATTACTGAATATTCTTAATGAGTATATTTCTCTTCTCTACTATTTAAAACAGAAGAATATATCACCCAGTACAATGCAAGTTGCCACCACTCAGTCTTAAAGAATGAATTCATTTTAAAGCTAAAAAAAATCATATTCACAACCACTAAAAATTCTTGCATTTATTAGTATATATGTTATATAACATCTTTAGCAGATTTACTGAGGTATATATATAATTGGTATACAGTAAAGCACACATAAAGTTCACACTTTGAGAAGTTCATACCCCCATAAAACCATCAATTCAAGATATTAATAGTAAATATGCCAATCATCCCCCAAAAGTTTCCTCCTACCCTTTTGTCATCCTTCCCTTTTACTGCACCCTAGGCAATAACTCTGATATGCCTTCTATCACTATAGATTAACTGGCATTTTCTGGAGTTTTCTATAAAGGAAATCATACAATATATACTCATTTTTATCTGGCTCTTACATTCAGTATGACTGAGATTCATGCATGTCACTGCTTATGTATCAAATTCAATCCTTTTTATTCCATCATATATAAATATATCACAATGTATTTATCCACTCACCTGTTGTTGAACATTTGGTTTGTTTCTAATTCTTAGCTATTACAAATAAAGCTGCCAGGGACATTCATGTGCAAGTCTTTGCCTAGTTTTTCTCTTGCCTAAAAACCTAAAAGTGGACTCACTGGCTCATAGGTTAAGTTTATATTTAACTTTTTAAGAAACTGCCGAATGGTTTTACAAAGTGGTTGTACCATTTTACTTTCCATTAGCAGTGTATGAGGGTCTTAATTCTTGTACAACCAACCTTGACAACACTTAGTATGGTCTTTGTAATTTTAGCCATTAAACTGGTATACAGAAGTAGCTCACGATGGTTTTAATTTACAATTTCCTAATGACTATGATATGCTGAGTATCTTTTAATGTATTTCATTGACATTATTTCAGAAACTGCTCAAACATTGTCCATTTTTAGAAATAACGTTTTCTTATAATTGAGTTTTCAGAGTTCTTTATACAGTCTGAAAACAATAGTCAGATATATTCTGGATAAAAGCTGTTCCTTAGATTTGCACTGGGCAAATATTTTATTCTCCTATGTCTTTTGAAGAAAAATAATTTAAAATTTTATTAAAGTTAGTTTTATCATTTTTTTCTTTTATGGATCAGGTTTTTTGGTGTCAAAGCTAAGAAATCTTTGCCTGGTCCAACATCACAAAGATTTAAAGTTTTCTTTTAGAAGTTTTAAATTTTTAGGTTCATGATCCATTTTGCATTACTTTTTGTATATGGTGTGAGGTATGTATCAAAGTTCATTTTTTGCACATATGGGTACTCTATTACTCCCACACTATTTTTTTAAAGACTGTTGTTTCTCCAATGAATTGACTTTGTTCTTTTGTCAAAAATTTAATATCCACATATATTAATATGAGGGTCTATTTTTGTACTCTCTATTCCATTATTTGTCTATTTTGACACCAATACAACACTGTCTTAATAACTGAAATCTTATAGTAAGTCTTGATATCAGGCAGTATTAGTCTTTTAATCTTCTTTTCCAAAGTTACTTCATCATTCTATATGCTTGCACTTGTATATATGTACATTTTTACATCAGCTTGTCAACTTCTTAAAAAAAAATGCCACTAGGATTTTGATAAGGACACTTGATTATACTACCAATTTTAAAGAGAATCAACATTTTAACAATTTGAGACTTTCAATCCATGAACAAGATTTATCTTTCCACTTATTTAGGTTTTCCTGAATTTCTTTTAGCATTATTTTGTAATTTTCAATATTAAACATCTTTTGTCAGATTTATGTCAATGTATTTAATGTTTTCGATGCCACTGTAAAGGGTGTTTTTTAAATTTTTATTGAGATAGTTGTAGATTTAAGTAGTTTTACAAAATAATAGATCCATATATACTTGGTCCAGTTTCCCCTAATGGTAACATTTTTCAAGTGGTGTGTATATACACACACACACAAGCACATAATCCATCTATATACATGTACATATATGTGTGCTTTATATATCAAATGTGCTTTTAGGATTGAGAACCACTGGTTTCGAGATTTTCTGATATGTTTACAGTTTCACTAACTTTAAGAAATCACCATTAAGTAAGAGTATTATAAAATCGTTAACATTTTTTCTCTTTCTCTGCTTTCATATTAAAAAATAAATCTATGAATACAATTACACAAAATACCCAATATTTTCTTGTTTTTAAAAAATTCATGCACTATGCCTTAATACTAAGAATATCTGAAAATTACAATAAATCATATAATCCATTGTGTGTGTTCTATAAAAGGGAATAAACATACACACAAAACTAACGAGTTTTCAGTTTAATCTCCCATAGGGGAAAGATGGCTTCTTCTTGGCTCAAGATATTTTTGCATCTTATTGATTGTTTTAAAAAGTCTCATTTCCGTATTATTCCACTACATGCTACTTCATAAAACTCTGAGGAGCCATTTACAAATAGTAGAAATTAATTCAATATTTCAAGTTATTTGGAGTTTTCATTTGATGATAGCTTTCTACATACATCAATCTTGAGGATATTTTTCAGCTCTTTAAGACCTAATTACTTACTTTGTCTGCAGCTGCCAACAAGTTGTCAGCCATTTTGTCAAGGTTTGGTGCTTTCCCTGTGTAAACGAATCTCATCATTTCTTTAAATACCTCAGGGTCTAAATCATTTATTTCCACTCGATTCTAATATTAAAAACACCATACAAAAAAAAAAAACTTAGAGAACATACACACACAAATCAACCAAAGTGAATCTCTAACAGTAACTTAAAAGCCCGAAATCTATACTAGTTTATAACTCAAATATACATATGCAGACATTTCTAAAATCTAGGTAAGTAAATCTTCACTAAGGTAATTAAGCAAAGTGAAGTGGGCAAGTGTGAGAAGCAAGAAGCATATATTGTGTGAGAGATGGGAAGCATGATCAGCTGCAGAGCCCATACCCTGATACTTGGACCAAGCCAAGCACTACCACCTGGGAATATAAGCCCCAATTTCTCAATAAAGAGTTTAAAAACAGACAAAACTGTAGGCCAAACAAAATGCATTTGTATCCTAAAGGATAATGGCTACTAACATTTTCTTTGTTGAATTCATAGGTCCTAACACAATGTCTAAGACCCTATGACCAATGGTTCTATTCCTAGCAGTAGGCAAAAGGTATTTGAGACAATAACAGAGCTCACTACTTCAGAACTCTCCCTTTGCAAAAGTGGCATGTATTATTATATACTGGCACTTCCCTGCTTACCTGAAACATACTCAAGTCCAAAGAGGACTAGTGTTTTTTTATTTCTTTATCTTTGCATTTGGTTTCTCTCCTGAGATCAATGAAGCTAACTGTCTAACTCTAAACAAGAGCAAACTTTTCTGACCCTTTGATACCACTAACATCTGAAATCACTAATGTCTCCCCACTTGGAAGTGATCAGAAGGCTGATCACAGCACCTTCTCAGACCAACCATCACAGAAAGAAAGCAGCTATTTTACTGCAGCCTCTAGTTCTGCAGAATTAAGCTGGACCACATGATTAAACTCTGGAATTGTCTAATTGGAGCCCTAAGGCTCACATGTTATGCAACCAGCAATGACTTAGCCTCTGATCTCTAACATAACTACATTTCTAGATGACAGGTGATGAAAGAGAATAATCTGTGGGAGACAAATAGGTAATATCTTGATAACAGTTAGTGTACAATAATGCTGATGTAATCTATGTCCATTGTGTTAAACCTAATAAATATCTCTTATCTTAGTAATTGAAAGAAAGTAGATATTATTTTTGTTGCTAAAAAACAAATTCCAAAATGAACTCCTAAAGTCTAGAAAGAGGCAATATACATCTTAACCAGAGACCTCTCAAATAGTTACGGACCAGAACAGTTCTTTTGGATAACAACTCCCCATTTATTTACCTACCAAAGGGGCATAAAAATAGCTGTTATTTGGAATATTCACTGAGCTACATCTACTGTTCTATTATAGAACAGTAGAGGAACTTTTTTTCCCCTCATCTTTCTGTTTCTAAAATTTTTCCCTACTTATCACAGTATGAAATCATGCACCACTGCTTTTAAAATATACGTTACACTATTTTACATTTGTAGAAATTAAATATTAGCCTTTAAGCTATGTTTACCTTTTTGCTTTCTTCCATTTCATGTTCAAACATTGCATTAAAAACCGGGGATCGAGCTGTAATAAGATTAAGCATCATTATTTTCCACATAAACTTATTTTAGAAAATGTACTACATTACCCAAAAATAGAAAGTACCTGCAAGCACAGATTTATGAGCTTTAAATTCTTGTCCTCTCACAAAGAAACTGCAATCTGTAAATCTTGTGTTTTCCCAGAGATTACCTAAATCTTCTGCTAGTCGACATTCAGGCACCTTCAAAGTATTTGTATTAGTATGTCCTGATATATTTACTGAATCTTGGACCACACTCACCTAATAAAAAAGGGACAGCAAGAGAAACATTTTCACAAAGTAATATCAATAATTAGTAAGTCTAAACTTAATTTTCTTATGTTTAAGATCATTTGGATAATTCAATGTATTCCTGATCAAAAATCCTATTATATGACAAATGAATTTAAGGATACAATTTAAAGGAGAAATACAATATAGAAAAAGCCAGAAACAATATAGATCTTTTTCAATAGTGACATTTTACGTAAATAAATGGCTTATGAATTGACTAGAATGTTTGACTATTAAGGTAATTACAAAAAATAGTTCTCAACAGAAAAGCCACAATATGATGCAAATTCAAACAAAGAGAAGACATTTTTGTAAGGCAGAGGAAGAAATTCCTTTATTTTTTCATGCTTCAGACGTAGTAACATTTATATTTTACACTATGTACAATAAACATAGCATAAGGCTCTTAATACCTTTTTACAATATAAAAACAGGTTATAAAACTGCAGTCTATAATATGTAAATTGAAAATTTTTAAAGAGTTATTCCTACATGTTTCAACTGTAATAAAATTGAGTTAAATATACAGTACAATTGATTTAAAATTTAAGGAACAAATATTCCCAAAAAACCAATTGCAATTATTAACGTTCACAAAAATCTTTTATGGAAAATCAACAAGAACAATATAAATATAATTTAGTTCTATTTGCACTTTTTATTTACCTCTGAAATAATTAAAGTTGTATTACTACAGTACTTTTACATAGATTCCAACATAATATGGATTAAATTATCTCCCATTAAAGATGACTACATACTGAATAAATCTTAAAACACTATTGGTAAGTCTTGCTTGTATACCACCTTTAAGAAAAGGTATTCTGGCTGGGGGGTGACTCACGCCTCTAATCCTAGCACTGTGGGAGGCCGAGGCGGGAGGACTGCTCAAGGTCAGGAGTTTAAAACCACCCTGAGCAAGAGTGAGACCCCGCCTCTACTAAAAAATAGGAAGAAATTAATTGGCCAACTAAAAAATATATAGGAAAAAAAAATTAGCTGGGCATGGTGGTGCATGCCTGTAGTCCCAGCTACTCGGGAGGCTGAGGCAGAAGGATTGCTTGAGCCTAGGAGTTTGATGTTGCTGTGAGCTAGGCTGATGCCATGGCACTCTATCTAGCCTGGGTAACACAGTGAGACCCTGTCTCAAAAACACAAACAAACAAACAAACAAACAAACAAAAAAAACAAAAAGAAAAGGTATTCTACTATGTTACTGGAAATTTCATATTATATTTAATAAATTAAAGAAAATAATATCTCAACTAGTAAAGCAAATGTTTCAGAGTAAATGTGCCTTTTAGAAAAACAATAAAAAATGCTACATTAGTTATCAATTGTTTTAAGTTTTGGGGACATGTGTTATGAAACAATAGATAGCTTCATTCATTTAAAAATATTTCATAAGGTTTTTATTAAATAAAAGTATAAATAACGACACACATAAACACAGTAAACTATGTAGAAAATATAAATTAGAAATGAGTAAATCAGACCAAACTACTAACATGCAAAACATATAGTATAATAATGGTCCAGTGTAAAATGTTTACAGTATTAAGTCTTAGAAGTCCCAATTCACCCAGATATACAAATATGTATCTCTTGTGAATGGACACTTCTAAGGAAAAATTAGAAAATCTTAATCTTTTAGAGGATATTTTTATTAATTACATTTCCCCCCTCAACTTGCATGTTAACACTTTGAAATCATATGTGTCATAGAAATCATTAAAATTTATCTTATTTTATAAAGAGATTTCAAAGTGAGACCAAGACAGGGTAAATCACACTGCTAGTCAGTAACAAAGGAAGACTAGATCTAAATCTCCAGTTTCCTTTTTTTATGGATTTTTGTACAAAACAATACTTTTTTGGTATTATTTAAAATTAGTAGTAAATTACTTTAACATTATGATCAAAAAGTAATCATCACAACAATCTTGTGAGATGTTTTTCTAAACAGGGGAGACAAGACATTATGCACCTATATAAATGTACCAATAAAGGCTCTCCTATTCTATAGTTTTTAATCACTCAAATTATCTCTAAAATTTTAATAACTACAAAGCAGAAAAAAAAATTCACTACTCCTTACCTGATTATAACCTAATGATACAGAAACCAAAAATCTGTTCAATGACTTTAAGTATGCACTGGAGTTATAAACACGTGACGATATAATTAATTTAGGAAAGCATTTCTTAAATTCTATTTATTGTCTCTTAAGCTATTTCAAAATAATGTAATTAATGTGAAAATTTGGCAAAAAATCAGGTGATAGAAAAAATTCAAAAAAGACATTATCAGGCATAGTTATTGGAGTCATATTTGTATTTTATATAAGCAATCATATTTCAGAACATTCTGTATTACTGACATGCCTATCTACATAGTATTATCACAGCAACCACTAATTTTAACTAAGACACATAATTAACAGTTTATATTCCAAAGAATATTCAAGGGACTAGTTATAGAGCAGAAATTAATCATCTAATTAAAAATTGAAAGGAAATGAATTCTGATTATTTTCTTGATACCTATTTTAAAAAAAGATAAAAATTTAGTTTTCTCTGGTCGGGCGTGGTGGCTCATGCCTGTAATCCTAGCATTCTGGGAGGCTGAGGCGGGTGGATCGCTCAAGGTCAGGAGTTCAAAACCAGCCTGAGCAAGAGCGAGACCTTGTCTCTACTATAAATAGAAAGAAATTAATTGGCCAACAAAGAATATATAGAAAAAATTAGCCAGGCATGGTGGCACATGCCTGTAGTCCCAGCTACTAGGGAGGCTGAGGCAGAAGGATTGCTTGAGCCCAGGAGTTTGAGGTTGCTGTGAGCTAGGCTGA